>OW028573.1:12130154-12415154 GCA_932294295.1 Alitta virens
ATCAAACAGTCATATGCACAAATGCAAATTGACCTACCAGACGTACCCTAGTATTCTCCACCAATTACACCAGATATATTGCTTACGTAGTAATATTGCTTACGTAGTAAGCTGGGTTAGAGTGTAAATTTTGAAATGAAATCTTTTCTCAGTGCTCCTGAATAAACTTCAGGGTTAAAAAAAAATTGAACAAAATTTAGTCAACGCAGCATGAAAGCATATGGTGTAGCACAATTCTAGGAATTTTTTTTTTATATATATTTGACTTTTAAGTTTTTGATTTATCACACCCTAGGGAACTTCATGATATCGAGGTTCACAAAACTGAAACTGCTTAGAGAATCATTAAAACGGTTACCCTTGGAAGGAAGAAATATTTCAAGACAATAATGAGATATAATATAATAACGATTTTGGTTGGTTTATCGCACCCCATAAAAGAAGCACATTCCATGTTATTTTACATTGTATGGTGATTTCTCTCTCAGTAGGGGTGACTGAAATAGGTTGTTTAGATGAGTTAGCCCCATTACCTTGCAAAATAACAAAACCTTCATAATGACATAGCTTATTTTTATAAAATGAGCCCTCAGATAGGCAGTTAATGACCACATGCGGATACTATGTCCTTGACCACGCATCAATTACACATGGGCAGTAACTGACTTTAAGAGATACTTACTTTTGCTATGTTGTTTGGCCAAGGAAAAAGTTCTCAATTATAAATAGAATTTGATAACACAGTAATAACAATAATATTGATTTATAACACACCAGTATATTATCCCAGCACTCAATGTTGTTCTATAGCCCCTTGTAAGATTAAGTAAAGGATAAAATTAGAATTAGATTAAACAAATTAACATACTACAAAATATTTTAAAAATATTAAAAAGCTTTTCTGATTGAAAAGAACCTTTATAACAACTGAATGTGCTATCAGTGCCCACTGGAAGTGACCTATGTGCATCGCCATTCGTGCAGTTTGACAATTTACCAAAAACAATGTTGATTTATTACGTAAGGAAAGTCTGGATTTACTGGATTATTTTTTATAATGTTTTATTATTACATTATTATTATTAATGTGAATACATTGAATTTTCTACATTAACAGAGCTTAACAACCTGGAAGCCTAGTAAGAACATATGAAAAACTTTCTTCCTAGACTCAAAAAGAAAAAAATATAATATAGGCTGATATTCTGTTTCGTTTGTGAGTTGTAAAAGTTTAAAAAAATCAAAATTATGACATTTTGGGGGGTCTTATATGACCATGTGGGATAGTTAGTAAAAATGAAATAGACATTATTTAAAAGTACTTGAATGGGCCTTTAATATAAAACTAAAAATGTTTGCATCACATGGTACAAAATTTCATTTGATAAAAATTCACTGGTATATAAATCACAAACGAAACAGAATACAGCCTCATTTTATATCCTATGAATCTATATATAAAAACTGATAAAAATCAAGCAATTCTAACGATTCATGGCTGAATGGCAAAGGTTCAAAATATCCATTTGTAGTTCAATAAGTTACTCAACTTTGACAATTTCTGAAATGCCACATGGAGGAATCTTTGGCCTTTCATTCTTGATAGACATTTATATTAGAGTGCCTAGCATATTAGTGGTGACAAAGTGAGTTGGGCAGAACTGAAAGTAACTTCAGCCAAAGTCCTTATGTGACGTGGAACATTGCTTTGTTTTGTTTGAAAAAAGTAAAACAACTGTCCAAAAGCTATTGAAGTTGCTCGGCCAGCCCTGACCAACAGAGAGATTATCCTGAAATGTTGATTACTGTGTTTCATAAACAGTCAGGGTTGGCTGGAGATATTCAATGATCTCTCACGGCTTAAATCTACAAACAATAACAACTAATATAAAAATGTTTTATTGCTTGCCAGTGTAACCGATTTTCTGCTAGGCATTATAAGAACAAAGGCAACTGTAAGAACAAAGGCAATTGTAGCTCTGGGTCTCTTGCCATTTAGGAAATATGCCAAGACAAAAATTACTTAAAATATCACTTTCAGACTGGATTTAAATTTGGTATGAATTTGCTGAAAAGAACAATGAAATCAGAGAGAGTCATGCCGGGCACTTCTTGAAATTTGGTCTTTGTGCAGGACTTGACACTAAACACAAAATCTGTTGAAAGGGGACAATGTCGTGTCAATACTAATCAGTTTCATTTACAGTCTAAAAATGGGATGTGATTTCCACAAGCAATCACTTTGGCTAATGTTAGGCCCTTGCGTGGCTAGTAAGTCTTTCAAGGACAGAAGATTATGACTATTAACGATCATTATTTGAATGTTGTCCACTCATAGCACATGGACATGCAACTCTGGTGCCTGGTACCGTTTTACTCGGAGGCATTTTGACTCGGAGGCATTTCGGCTAGGAGCATTTGGCTCAGCGTGGGAGGAGGCTTCAGAGGTGGCCAGTCTGCTTAATCTGTTTTGTCTTGTGGATGCGGGCTGCAGATTGCTTAATTGCAGGGATGCACAGAGGCACCTGCCTCCCAAGCCCTGGCTCAGCAACATACAGCATCACCTGCCTCCTCCTACCTGTGTACCTGGGACTGCAGCACTACATTGAAGCTACAGATTTGCACTTAAATATATCATCCATTCATTGCAAAAACAATGCGTGATAATAAACTAGTAATGCCTTTTCATAGTCCATTGGCGGTTTAATTAATCATTGAGCAGTAACAGTTATTACTTTCGTGACAATTTCGTAATTTAATTTCATAATATTTCGCAGTGTATTCAATCTCACAATAAGGACTATAACCAAAGACATTACATGGAACTGCTGTAACCTACAGTTCAAGGACAAAAGAGCTTGAAAAATTACATGGTCATGTTCATTGGGTCATTTCAATAGGCAAATACAGAGACTGGTCAGAAACTGCACTATAAATCTTGCAGTAGACTGTTGGTCAAAGTGCTGACTATGTTGAAATCAGACTTATGACTCTGACTACGACTAACTGACTTATTCGAAAAGCTGACTGGCTCAGCAACTAGTTAGTCAAAATGGCTAATTTGCTATGGGGGTCTAATTCTAGACACAGTCTGCCTGACAATCTTAGGTCAAAAAGAGTTCAGAGTATGACACTCAACTACTTGGAACCAAAGCACCAACTCTTTCTGTGGTATAAGATACCAACTACAGGGTGCGGCCTAAAAATTTGCACCAGGCATCTCCCATACTAACTAGCAGACTTGCTTATAAAAAAAAAAAGAAAAAAAGATTGACAGCTGTTTCAGATAATTGTGTCAGGCTAGCGTTTTTTTATTTTAGGACATATTTTCATAATGTGTGTCGCAATGTGTACGTTATTTGAGAAAAACATTTGTTTCTCAGTAATGACCTAATATTGTCTTCTTATCCCTCCTTTGTCTGTATTATGATTTATATTTTTGCAATTTATGTGGTATTAAAAAGTGGTAAATTGCAGGGGCAAATTAAGTTCTGAGTTCTGAAATTTGTGTGGGTAACTCATTCTTCTCAGAGTAGTATTCTTCTTCCAAGGAAACAGAAGTTTATTGTGCACTTAGGTCATTGTACGGTCAGCAGTAATTTACACCTGCTCTGTAAATCATAAAGGTGTAATAATATCATGAAATATTGAATCGCTTATAATATAATAAGCAGGTCAATTCAAGATTTTCTTGATGGACTGACAGTCTGTTGTTTGTGAGGCAGATGATGATGGAATTTGTGAATGGCATTATTTGCCCCTATTGTGTACATTTTATTGTAGTTTTCACACGACTGCATTGTTCTCGTGGGAAGGATACAGGGTGTGGCATAAAAACTTGCACCAGCAGCTACTGCTACCTCTTTTGTTATTGCCTCAATTGACAGTGATTGCAGGATGCATACTCACAAAAGTAAAAATAGTCCTAAATTACTTTAATAAATATATTTTCTTGTTTCCTCAAGAATTATAGATAATATGGATCTAAATATAGCACATGCACATTTATCACACCTTTGGGTGATTTTCGCCTCGGCTTTTGCAATAGAAGCATTAGATTATCTCGCTGATCATACAGACGTGTTACAGACACCTTTCTTCATCTTTGCCACCAAAAATAGGGCAAAAAGATTCGTTTTAAAAAGAAGGTAGAGCATTGACACCTTTGAGGTGGAAAGTGCCATTTTTGGTTCAGGTCAATTTTCTGTCTTTTCGGTCTAATTAACTGGCCCATCCTCCTGAAAATCATGTAACTATTTCCAGAATAATTGAGGATTCAAATAGTCCCTCTGGAATTCCATTATATTTCCCTGTTTTAATTTTATGAACTTGCTGGATCAAAAGTGGAACCAACCTTCTTATCATCCAATGCCATAATATATATATGCACATATAAAAAAACATTAAAGGAGGGTTCTGTGCAAATATTATATTTTCTGTGGCCTCAGAGGTGTGTAACTAGGAAATCTCTAATTTTTAAACTTTTCTACAACTAGAGACACCATGCAAGCAGACAGAAATTTGACTTCTGTGATATGTGTCAGCATACACCCTCTCAATATTTCAGATACTGATATTGTCTGACGTTATAAGATCAGAAATATGACAATGACCAATTACTTATATCCCTGACTAAATGTGGCAAAACTTTAAAAGACTTCATAAGCATTCGAGTAACCTAGGACCATCTTGAAAGATGACTTTTAACAGGTTGCATAAGTTTATAAAAACTCAAAGAAGGATTATGATGTTAAAAAAGGATATTGCATTTAATTGTCATTCTTCATGGATGTCATTGTAAACTGTTTGGGTTTAAGGGAAATAAAGTAGCAAATATAATTTAAAAAAAAAAACAACTTTTTTTTAAAGTTTCCCCATCACTATAGAAAATCCTGTAATAAGTGTCAAAATAAAGTTTAAAATGGTTATCTATAATATAGATGTTTTACTGCAATATTCGTTCTAATAATATCTTGGCTGTGGAATAAGAATTTTTTGATGCCCTGGGCCTATCCAAAGGCCAATAACACCCTGGCCTAATTCAGGATTAAAAAATAGAATCCACAATTTATCCACGATGAGCATCTAAACACACATACTTGCATACATGGTAACATCAATTTTTTCTAGTGTTAACAGGTCAAGGCCCGTCCGCAGATTAAAGTACGTACTTAAAACGAGGTACGTCCTTAGATCAGAGGATGGATGAACTTCAATCTAAGGATGCTCAAAAATGTGGAGAGAGCTCTGAAATTCTTGGCTGTTTTGCTGAAATATTAGGATATTCTCACCTTTCATTGCAGCCTGACATTGAAGAATGATGTCATAGCTTCATATTGGGTCAGAGAATACCATTTAAATTAGATTATCTGTTTGAAAACTCCATGTGAATCACAGAAACATGTGCAACCGTGAATAAACAATAATAGGTGTTTTTTTTTAGACTTTCCTTTTGTGAAAAAAAGTAACATGCATGTCAATATGGAGTTTAAAAATTTAAAGTACTATAATTTAGACATGTTTATGCGAGATTTCATTCATGTACAGATGTGTAATCTAGGAAAAATTTATACTATTTTAGACATATTCTTGGAATTTTGCATGCACGTAGGTGGACTAGTATCTGAATATTGCTCCGGAAATGAAAAAAAAATTTCATAAAGCATAGCTGACACAATGTGACATGTTAATGTGACCATAAAAAGACACAACTAGGCCATAAGGACTAGTGTTGTACCAAATTTGATCAATGTATATATGCAGTAGTGACAGAGTTCTGCTCCGGAAACCAAGTGTGACACCCACCCACCTGCCCACAGCCCGCCAGACGGACATCATTATGCTAGAGTAACTAAAACACCTCTTCGATCGAATACTTGTTCGCTGAGGTAAAAACTATAACTTCTTTGGTAATTACAAGTATCACTATCAACTATGGCGAAATGGATCTGTCTGCAGAATTCTTGCTGTCTTTGCATTACAACTTCTATTACACTTTTCATGGAACTAATATAATTACACTATTTGAATAAGCAGATTTCAGTGTTATTGTGGGACACCTAAATAATAGGTATTGTGTGACCACAGCAAGGTGATATCTTGCACCTGTATTGTGGTATTGTAGGCTAATTGTAGCTAACATTGTGTTGCAAATGTAGATCGGAACTGTGAACAAACCACTCAATTAAGCCAAAGGCATGATTCCTCAAGGAAAAGTGGGATAGTTGCATGGGGGATTGGGAAGTGTCTGTTGTTGTCTGTGAATATATCTAAAGCTGAGTATGAAACTTAGGATTCTTTAGACATGTAAATATCACGGTCCTTCCGGTGTACGAGACAAATGTTGTTTATAATAGTTGCTCATAATGTGCTTTTTGTAGTGATTTAGTGCTCTGGTTGGGGCGATTAGATGTTCCTTTCCTAAAAATTAAGCCGATGTCGACCATGGTATCATTGCTGTTTTTTCTCGTGCGGACGTGATGTGACAAACATGATTAGGAATGCTGCCTTGGTACCACCACCATAATGAAAATTAATGGTATGAGAGAAAAAACAAGCCCATACCTTTGAAGTTGATATTCTCTCATGATATCAGGATCTGCATTTTGATAGCCAGGTGGGAATCTCTGCAGGATATCCACCTGAAGAAAGATTATATTTGTAATTGAAATGTTTACATAATTCTGTTTGAACAGTGACAGTTATTTTAAATTTTAAATATAAGTACAGGAGGAACTGTGACATTGCGCATGGATTATTGCATATATATTTTTTAGTCGATTGCTATTTTCATACCTTCCGAGAAAATTCATTGTTTTCATGAACCAGCTGTTGCTCTCTCTCCACAGCTTCTCTAAGCATTATTTTCACATCCTCCAGAGTTTTGTTCTGAAATAAATAAGTATGTTTAGAGAGAAGTACATTTTGACAAAGTTTATCTGGCATCAAAGTCATGATTACATGGCAAAATGTGCCACGCGCATTTTCCATGAGAAGGATAAACGCATGGAAAACGCATGGTTTTTAGCTAATTATAATGAGGCAAAAACCATGTGTTTTCCATGCGTTTATCCAAACGCCTGGAAAACGCACATAGCACAATTGGCCAAGTACCTTTCATAATTTCATGATCATTTATGTAATTATGGAGGTGGGGCACACTATTAAATAACTTACAATTTAAAGAATCACGCTTGTACAGGCATCTACTCATTCAGCATAGCCCAAGGTTACTCAAATGCTTATGAGGTCTTTAAGTCGTGCCATATTAGTCCGCGGTAAAAGTAATTGGTCATTGTATTATTTTTGATCTGATAATGTCAGACAATATCAGTATGTGAATTATTGAGAGGGTGCATGCCGCAGGGCTTGTTCTGAGTGACACAAATCAGTCAGATTTCTGTCTGCTTGCTTGTAGAAAAGTTTACAAATAAGAATTTCTTATTTACTACACCTCTGAAGCAACAGAGGGACTATTTGAATCTCCAACTAATCTGGAAATAATCACATGATTTTCAGGAGGATAGGCCAGTTAATTTGACAGAAAAGACAGAAAATTGACCTGAACCAAAAATGGCACTCTCCTCCTCAAAGATGTCAATGCTCTACCTTCTTATTAATTATTAATCTATTTGCCCCATTCGTGGGGCAAAGGTCAAGACAGGTGTCTGTAACACATCTGTATGGTCAGTGACATAATCTAATGCTTGTATTGCAAAGGCCGAGGTGAAAATGACCTGACAGTGTGACAAGTGTGTTATCATCAGTGTGCTATATTCAGATCCATAATATCTATCATTCTTGAGGATATTCCCATCAAAACATATATCTACATTACCGTATGGCATATCCTGACCTGGCTCAATTCAAACTATCTCACTTAATATTGCTAAAACTCATTATAGCCGAAGGCCAGAGACCGTAGGCTGTATGTTCAAGGTTGTAGGAGCTAGGTGGCAGCACTCACTACGAAACCAGCGACAGGTGGCAAAACCAGCACGATAATTTTGACTGAGCCTTTTCTGGAATTTAAATCTCACCCATGCGCAATTGTATACAAACAAAGTTTTCCTAATGTTGGTTACGAGATTTGGTAACGTATTTTTTATGACATTATTTATCTAGGTACTAGTTATTATTGGCACGCAGTGTTCCATACACTTCTTTAAATCGTTGTTTGTTGCCTCCCCGAGTCCCTCGGCTGTTTCCGGTCACAAGATGGCGAACTCCGACGGAAATGACCGAAGTGCGTTGTACAGCTTCGTGCATGTTTGGGTGAGAGGCCCCAGGCGGGGAATTCTTGCAGTGTCTAATACCTTTTATTGGTCGTTCAATTTTGAAAACCCGCCGGGGGCCTCTTCCTTACTGAATTTATTAGCGCATGCGCAGTGACGTGTCTAGACTGCTATATAGGTCACTGCTACAACAGAACGAAATGGCCGTGCAAATTGCCGCATAACACGGCGAAAATTTTGCCGTTTTCACAGGAACTGGATACCGTATTTGTTCAGAAAGGTATTCTATGACTTTCTGGCTTTTATTTAATGTATCCTTTGAGAAATTTGATCAACTTTTCATGAAGTTATGCGCTCCGGTCGTTGTGGTCAGCGAGCGTTCGCTTTCATAAGGTCAGCTGTCAAATGGTACCTACGGCAAATTTTGCAGTTTCGAGAGCAAATGGTAACCGTTTCTCTTCAGAAATGAATTCTATGACGTTCTGCCTTTCATATAATGCTATAAATTTGCTTTTAATGCATTGATATCAAATATAATTATATATTTTATGTATATGCATTGCATTCAGCAACATAGTGGCCTTCGGCATCATGCTTTGGCATTAATATATTATGATTTTTAGGTCTGTTAGGAAAAAATACATCAAAATGTAGATTTATGTCTTGATAGGAATATCAAGTAAATTGGATAAAACGGATGTATATACAATATAGCAGAAGCAAACGTTCATGTGGATTGGGTATAATTTTTCGAGCAAAAAAGGTGTTCAATACTGTCTACGCATGTGTTGTTTATCACATGTACGCGAGTGCAGCATTTGTCACATCCGCGAGTGCGCTGTTGCTTCGTACTTTCTGTTTTGGCGTAGTTTTATTTTTCCTACAGCCACGCTTAACAACTTCATTTCTCTTCTATTAATTGCCTTATTATAATTTTTTTTTACTTGATCTCTCTTTTAATAAGTACATTTATATTTCATATGGCATTTGTGTATCTGATATAATTGATTACAGATGGAATGAATAAATTCAAACTGAAATATTATTATTACTTATCACAAAGTTATTAATTATTTCAGTGATTTTACTTATATATTCCAGCCTGTCATTGAATAGTGGATTTTCACGGAAGTTTCTTGATATTTCCACCAGGTGGCTATGGCAGAATACTGCAATTATATTGGCTGAAAAAGTTCCCGCCCTTGACTCTGATTGGCTGTAGCAAAGTGCATCCTAGCAGCAGTACTTTTGAATTTTAATGTATATTTGGCATCTTATCATTCATTTGATTTTAGTTATTTCCCTGAGAAAGTTATATTTATTGAAAGGTTAGTTGTGATCTTCTATGTCTGAAATGCAAAATGAGTAATAAGAGGGGATGAAAGACTTATGTCTTGCTGAACTCAGGGCCGCTCAGTAAAAAGATCCAATTACCCTAGCTGATAAAAAAAAGCCTTTCATGGGTGCATTATGTATGATATACCAAGATCTGTCTGCTAAGCAGTGAACGTAGCAGGTGGTAGTATGGACGTAGGTGAGCATAATGTAGTCAAAAAATGGGTCCAATAGACCAGCTGTTGCGCTGCATGATATGTCCACTCACGGCATGTCCACTCATGTCATATCATGTGCATCCACGAGAGCAGGGTATAAAATAAGCGTGTAACGATCCCAAAATGTGCAGTGATCAATGTGAAATGTGCAGTGATCATCCTGATTTTGTGCAGTGACATGCATGCATTTGATACTTTGATTCTCGTCTCTAGTTATATGTGAACTGGCATATATATTGATATTTTTGACATCACACTTTTCACAACATTGTTAATAACTTTCTATTTCGTAACTCGCACGATTCTGTGTAACCGATGGCGCTGAGGTGTTTTCCTTTACGCGCAGGTATTTCGTGAAATGTGCAGTGATCACTTTTTTTTATTTTATACCCTGCACGAGAGCCTTACATATGTTGAATTATACACAAGCAAATGACTTGGAGATTAAACACACTTTCACGTGCGTGTTTGTGGGCCTGAGAACATGCGTGTAAGTGTCAGATGTTGCAATAACATATACATGTATATGAATTATGACCATTAACACCTTTGGGAAGCAATGTCTGTTCATGATAACCTTATTTGCTGATGGGACACCCACAATAGGGAATGAGAGTTTGTTTTTTGTTTTTTTCTAACACTGCATAAACGCATACAGGAAGGAGCAAATTTTACAATCAGGTCAATGAGTGCAGAATATGACGTCATATTTAGATGACAAACTGTTGGATGATCTGCCTGTGTTACCAGGTGCCTATAGAATGAATATGCAAGTTTTATCTTTTGGTCTTTCTGTGACAAAAGATCAAATCGGTTAATTGACCATTAACGAGTGGGCTAGTAAAACTGAAACCGAACAACTGAAACAAAAAGCAGTATACAAGGACAGTAAATGGAGGTATACCTTCTTGCTGAGGTCTTCTTCAAGGGTCTTCACTTTTCCTTCATACATTCGGGTGATAATGGTGGCCCTCCCATCAAGTCTTCCTGTTGAAGTCTTTTTCGCTTCTTCAATCTCGAGTTTGCTACTTTTGTCCTGTAGTTCTTTCTCTAATTGCTCTATTCGCACTTCTTGTTGCCTGATTTGAATTTTAAACCTTTCCGCCGTTTCTTTTTCCTGCAAAAAGATTAATAAACTATGTCACCATATGCACTCTAGTGCATCAATTTTGCACCATGAATAGAATTTTAGCCATATTTACGTGAAAGTATTTGACAAATAAGTAAAACCTAGCCTGACAGTATTCCCGAAGTCATAATCCATTAAAACCAATCTCAAAGTCATAATCATCCATTTATCATTTTTTGTCTAACTTTTACACTTCACCCACATGCAACAAAACTGAGATGTAACAAAGACTTTTTGACATCCCCCAAATAATTAGTCATTTTCAACTGTACCCACCTTTATCAAGTCTTTTCGAAGTCGATCGTGCTCTGCCAGGACTCTTGCCGTTCCTTTCTGTTGACTTGTGTATCGCTCGCTCAAACTGGCTCCCATATTCTGTTTCAATTCTTCCAGTTGATTCTGTCAACAAAAAATAAAATATTTATCCTTCAAGAATCTCAATTTCTTTAGAAAGAATGTCTTCAATCACTTGTACTATTGTATAGGCCCTTCCAAATACTCCAAAAAAACACATAGTTTGCAGCTGGAGTGAATATACTGCATGCAGACTTATAATAATAATAATAATAATAATAATACTTTATTGAGTCTTCACCATCAGCATATTGAAACTTTTTGCAGCTCTCTGAGTAAAGTGCATAAAAATAATAATAGGAATAATAAATAAATAAATAAGTATATATATATACATGTACACATATAATACTGATAGCATAATAATACTGAAAAGTGTTACTTGGATAATTTGTGATTGTAGATTTTGATACTAGATGGTACAAATGTGTTACCATATCTACAAGTACGATGTTTAGGCACACTAAGTCTTTTTCCTGATCTTAGGAAAACAAATTTACAACGGAGCGGATGTACATCATCCTTAATGATTTTGTCTGGCATGCTTAAACATTTCTCATTTATAATTCTTTAAATTCTTGGTGTTAACATTCATTCTTCTGGCAATCCTGATAATTTTCAACAGTTTGCAATAATCGTTGTTCCTTGAAGGACCATACCATGCAATAAAACAATAGGACAACACTGACCGAATGATTGATTTATTGAAAAGTTATAGAATGTTTTTTATCCACATTGATGTTATTAGAATCCTTAAGTGGTGCACTCTCTGGATACATTTTCTGTATACATGTTGAATATTTTCTTTGAATGTGAGTTATCATCAAATGATTACACCAATATGTTTGTAGGAATTCACTACATTCACACCCTCCTAATCACATCTTAGGCACCAGCCAGCCAGTTCACACTGATTTGTAATTAGTAAGTTAATTATAATAATTAATTAATAAGTTAATTATAATAATGATATAATATAATAAGTTAATTATAATAATGATATAATAATGGATTTTCTAAGATTTTGCTGATTATGTCATTGCAGACCACTGCTGACAAGACCCATAGACAATAAGCCCTTTTATATGGCCTCCATCTTTGTATTTGTTTTTATTGACCAGTTAATTAGCACACCAGATGGGCACCTATATATACACTGTACACACACAAGGTGCTATATTTGAGGTTCCCAGGATTTCTCAAACCAAAAGGTGCGAAATATCATCCCTGGTCTAGTACAGACAGCATCTAATTGGAGTGACAATACCTTTATTGTCCTCGTGACCAGAGTAGGGCGTCAGCTAGCATAATATGGCCTGCCTTTTGAAATAGTTCTAGAAGTAGCCTATCATAAATGTTTTAGGAGAAGCTATGAAATACATTTATTCGTACATAAATTTGTACACTTGTGAAATAAATTAAAAAAAAAAAAAGTTTAAATGAAGAGTTTTAGTTGACACAAAGGTCATTAATGATGGTGATTGCATCCCTCCTTGTCAGGACAGTATCCGAAAGCTCATCCCTGACATCTGCCAGTTCATGTACAATCATATAGAATCAAGCATATATTCAGTTTTACAGTTTTCATTGCATATACGTCTAATATAATTCTTCCTTCCTTTATTGTTGACGTCAGTTCTGCTTAATCCAAGCTCATCACAAATTCGAGGTTGGCCTTGAACAGGGACTGAACAATTCAGTCATGACCTCATCAAATATCGAACAACCTGAGTTGGATGGTTCATAATTGCAGCAGCATATGTCATGAAACGAGATATGAACATATGCTACCACACAGAGTCTAGCCCATAGGAGCCACAATACCATAATGAGTTGGTATGGGAGCTTCCATAATATCCTCAAAGACTTTCTCCAGACCATGCTAAGTTTTTCAATTTTTGCGAATGGATGCAGCAAGCACCCATAAAAGGTCGAACAGTATGTAAGAAATAATCCAGCTTGTACCGAAGAAGCTAGTTTACCAAATTTACCTCGAAACATGTAAACTGCCTGTAGAAGGAAGCTATGACCCCTTCTATATCATCTTGTCGAGAGTCCGTGAAAAGTTTATTAGTGATCGGAGTACCAAACACAACGACAGTCACATTTTTGCCAAAAATAATGAATTGACTTTTCAACCCATTGAATAGAGTCTTTTCACTGAACAGCCCTTAATTCAGCAGGACATAAGTCTTTCCTCTCCTCTTCTTACTCATTTTGCTTTTCAGACACAGTAGGTAATAATTAACTGATTCCATAAATATAACTTTCTCAGAAAAATAACAAACATCAACTAAATGATAAAGTGTCAAATATACATTAAAATGCACTAAAAATACTGCTGCTAGGATGCACTTTGCTTTAGCCAATCACAGCCAAGGGCAGGAACTTTTTCAGCCAATAGAATTGCAGTATTCTGTTTTAGCCACCTGGTGGAAATACAGAGAACCTTCCGTGAAAATCCACTATTGTAAATGATAGGTTTTTTAATAATCCTGACATACATCCAACACCAACATATATGTCACTTATTAAATAACTGTAGTACTGAATTAACTTTCACAATGAAAGTATAATTGCCACAAAAACAAAAAAAGCTAAGACTTGATATTTAGTGGACATAACCCTGTCTTTATGATTTACATGTAGTAAATTACCAGTTAACTAAGTTGACAAATAATTCAATTTCTTTGGATTGTATCTATGCTCCGACTCCTGAAACCCTATTTCTCTCATCATAATGATAATTCCATTCGATACTAATTGCAATTGTCGTGACTCTAATCCTCAGAAACCATGCAGTTGATGCTCACATCCAAGTGGGATCACCCAGGAAATGTGAGTGGGATGCAAATCACGGCATTTGCCGCCACTTTTGCCGGTGGGTTGCATATAGGGACAAGAACCCAATAAAGTACAGTGAATAGATGATATAGATGCACAGAATCAAGAATTTTGTGCTGACCTAAGCTGTTTTTCAGCCATTCTGATGTACCCTCCTGACAATATCCACAACGGTAGCTTTCCACCTTCTGGATAATTAAAAGTCTGCTAAATCAAACAGTATCTTGCACTTCGATTTTCTATAGGCTAATGACAATTGAGTATCGATGAAATGTCAGTGCCAATGGCTATTGACTTGTTTTGTTCAAAGCCTCATCAAAGGTGTCGTAGTCAAGTGCAATCAGCAATAATTACGGAGCATCAAATCTGTGGTGTAATATACACTAATCCATTTATTTGAGTATGGTACTTACACATCACGGATGCAAATATATGGAATCACCTCAACAGCCTTAAATTTCTTTATTCTAGAATTGTTACTCTTTGTGATTTACCAGTTTAGGGATCCAGTGGCCCCGAAATCAAGATGGTTCTATATCTATTTGGTGGTAACCTAAAAGAATTCAATGAAGATTCAGTTATGTCCTGTAATTATGATTTATCATAATTAGGAGAACAATGCAAGTTGTATCATTCCAGAAATATTTGAATTTTACCCCATGTATCATTTTTGAAACTCAAACGCTTTTGAAAGTCTAACGTGCACCTCAGAAAAACTCACACCAAGCCCTGATTCTGGCAATTGCAGGACTATTGTTTATCATATCTTACCATCGGAATTACCATATATAGGGGGATCATGCTGTTGTTCTACCAATAACTTTTTGTATAGATACAAGTGGAACTGTGGAAAAATGATTGGAAATGGGCAATACATGAAACTTTGATCTATCTTGGATGAACTAGAGACAAGGTTCTATATATGATATATCTATTGTGTCTTTTGAGGATAGACAGTTCACCTCACATAATTGCACCTGTAGCCATGCGGTTTCTATGCAAATGAACCCTATTTTTAGAAATCATTTAGCTGGAGAGGGCTGTTGTAACATGGCAACAGCCCATGAAATGTCCTTAGGGCCTGTCAATCAAATTAAGTAAGATGTTTCCGTAATTCTGAAAATATCAATATCTTACCTTATACACCAAAGATAATTTTGAAAATTGCATAATTCGTTTCTGCATAAATTATTGAATCTTCTGCATTGTGTATTGTTGATATTTGGAAATTGTGTGAAATATTGAGAGATGTTTCCTCTTCGAGGTGCTGGGACCAAATGAGGGAGGAGTGCTCCATGCTCTGAGCTGGTTTCCCCTTTTATAGTCGTGGCTCGGTCTGTAAAGGAAATACTAGCTTGTTTTGAAGATATTATTGTCCACAAAAGTGGGCCAAAACCATGAATTGGCCACTTCGGCTGACTACCTCACAGTTTAAAGTTCGGAAGGATTTCTTTTTAATAAATACAGTTACTTGCATGTATATACAGGGAAATTGATATAAGTTGGAGAATTGGAGGAACTTAGGCCTTCTTTTGTTACTGTTAATTTAATACATACTTAAGTAGTGGATGGAGCATCTTTGAACTGCGCACGTGAGAGGATGCCTGCTGTCAGCACATATAATGCCTCATTACCAAATAAAAAATCCATATGAATTTTCAGCTACACTAAGGATTATTTTTCAATTTATTATTCTCCTCCAAATGTAGACTCATTTTTTTACAGAATTTTGTTGAAGCATATTTCTCATAATAGGTAATTGTCAGAGACTGTTAATTCAATACATAAATAACCGGTGGATGGAGCACCTTTCATTTAAGGGGGTTTCACACATAGCCGGATCAGACGCCGGAGCGTCCCGGAGTAACATTTTATTACCTCGGGTGGGTTCCGGGATCAAAGAGCTGTTAAATGTCAACAAAAAATAAATGTTTGACGATGTGTACACGATGTCAATACGGTCTCAACAAGAAGCAACACGGAGCTAACACGACTGTCCCGTTTAGAGTGCGGAGTGAACTGGATTTTCACGGTGCCTTCGCGGATATCACCGGTCTTTACACCGTGTTCATTCGTGTGGAACCGTGTTGCTCCTTGTACTCTCCGGCGTTAATGGCGGCGAAATATTCATGCCCGGTTGACGCCGGAGATATGCCGGAGTCAATACGGAGATTCCCGGAGATCGGCGGAGTATATTGGGAGTCTATACGGGTCTATACGGATCTACACGGATCTACACAGATCTACACGGATTCAATTACTCCGGGAACTCCGGCATGAAAAATTAAACATGTTTAATTTTTTCCCCCGGAGTCCCAAGGTGGTCTCGGAGCGCCCCGGACAATGACGGACAATGCCGGACAATCCCGGACATGAACACGATGTCTACACGGCTTTCCCCGGAGTATGCGGGAGTATTCCGGAGTTGTCCTCCGGGACGCTCCGGCGTCTGATCCGGCTATGTGTGAAACCCCCTTTACCACCCGTCCTGTTACACTAAAAAATGTGCAACTTCATCAGATATTGGACAGCTAATCATAACTGAAATTGTTTTATCCTGACTTAATAAAAATGTAATTGTCTCAATTTGCCCCACTCTCTGCTGACACAATAACATCCTTTGGTGCAATCTATTTATTCATAATTCTTTTCACTAAGGGTTGGTGCCCTAAGCACGTGCTTAGTCCACTTCAATGCGTAATCCGGCTCCGCTATCTTTCACCACCTCAATATTAAGTCCATTCACTATAAGGATCATCTCATTAGTAAGTCCACCCACTATTAATACAACCATTAAGACCACTCGTTATCAAGACCACCTTATTATTAAGATCACCTCACAATTAAGATCACCTCACAATTAAGACCACCTATTATTAAGACCACTCATCAAAGGGGAACTAAAGGACATTTGTAAGTTAATTTCAAAAGTTCAATTATCTTTATAAGAACATATTGCAGAAAAAAAGGTGTCGAAAAGTCGCGTTTGGTGTGATTTTAGGCCAGTTAAAATGGCAATCTGAACCCGCCAAAATGCTGTTTCATTGTCTCAAATTGTTCAAAAGGCAATTTACTTGACAGTGGTGAGAACCGACATGCTCTTATAATAAAGCCTCAAATGCAATTAACACCTATTTCTGAAACTGTCAGTTCTCACCATAGTCGCCAATAGTCAAGTACGTGCAGTTGCAATGAGCCTCTTGAATAGGACTAAAAGTACTGGGCTATCATTGGCTGAGACCTAGGACAACAGTGACGTATTTCCGGCCGGGAAAGACGAAAATGGCGGCCTCCGTAGTTCAAAACACAGGGTTAATTTCATTACCAGTGCACATATATAAGTTACAAATAGCTTGGATGTGATTCTATGGACCCAAGCTAACTTTTAAGAGGTAAAGTGTTGAAGGGTTTAGTTCCCCTTCAAGACCAGGGCTGGGCACGAGTACAGGTGAATGTACTTGAGTACGAGTACAAGTACCAACCCATGCTGTCACAAGTACGCGTACAGCCTTTGTTCCATGTACTTGAGTATAGATACTTTCAAATGTATTCAAGTACAAGTACCAGTACTTTTGTTGAATGATAAACAAGCACTTCTAATTTGTAAACAATTCAGTATGTTATTTCATACAAAGGCCTCGAATCAGCTATTGTAATTCAGTAAGTCCACTCAAGTTGCGGATTGCCACAAATGAGACACATGCAATGGAACTGGATCATGAGGCTGCCACTAGCATTTAAATTAACACAGCAGCTCAGTTACTGGTTTGAAAGCAGGGTGAGTTTCCTAATTAACTTTGAGTCTTTCTATGCAAGAAATGAATGGTATTAAATGCAGGACTAGAATATATATATTAAACTGCATTTTGTATTGAACTCTAACCAATGCAGATTTTATATTAGATTGTTTATGTGCACTTAATTTTTCATTGACTAAACAATTCAAGTCATTCTTTTGGCTCCCCCTATAATTAAAGCAGATGATGCATAACTTCTGCTGCATTGCTTTAGAAAATAGGTTTTACGTACATTACTATAGGTAATATGGGTAATATTGTTATTGACACTACATTTGTATTTTTTAAAAAAAGGTGATATATTCTGTATGTAACCAGGTATTGTCCCTGAAATATTTCTCTGCCAGTTTCACCATTTTTCATTACGTTTAATTAAACAAGACCCACTGCTCAGGAAAATAACAGGGGTATATCCAGATGTACAATCTACATATGTAGGTCAGATAGTAGGGTTTCATGTTGTGCTCCCTTTGTTTTGCAAGAGAAGGATAGTTTCAGGTTAAAAATGCAATTAGTTTTTAAAAATTAATGGTTTTCATATTTAGTAAACACAGCATATAGGCCTATCCAATGATTGTAAGATAGAATGTGATTTTGTTAAATGGTTAAATTGAAAGAGCTTCAATACAGAAGCAGTCTCAGAAAACTTAAAAATAGAGTTATGGATCATCATCAAAAACAATTGCATTTCAAAGTTGGAGGGTGACACTCATCGTTCATGCAATTTCTATCATTACTCAGTTACAGAATACAATTACAATTTATGTTGACTTTTTTGATTTTCTTGCAACTGAAGTATTTGATTTCACATTCACATTATTTGTCTCCAGCAAGAAAGTTCAAACTAATAGATAAATAATAGAAATAATGAATAAATCAAGTATCAGTGGGCTGCTGTTTAATTAAAGGGTAACATTCATTACTTACTTTAGCCCAACAATGACAATAAAAAATACACTCCCTTATGGCAGAGATAGATGACATTGATTTTATAAAACATGTCTTATACTACTTGTGAAATCCTGATTATTGTTGGAGACTTAACCAACATGTACTCAGAAAGTATTCATATGAGTACAAGTACATTGACAATGTACTTAAGTACAAGTACTGTACTCGTGATATGGCACTAAGTACATGCAAGTACTTGAAATTGTGTAGTCGAGCACACGAGCACCCTAGTACATGATTACACATGTAATGTGCCCAGCCCTGATTAAGATCACCTCACTATTAAGACCACTTCACAATAAAGACCACCTCATAGTAAGATCACCTTTCTATTAAATTTTAGAACCAAGAAACTTGGCCATTGTATTTAAATCACTATTAATATCACCATCAGGCACTTAATTTTGCATTAAACTGAGGTTTTTTTGTGTGCGCATATTCTTTAGTTATTTGCCTCTTAAAATTAGCCTATTAATGAACTTGTTCACGTCATTGTTAGTGGTCAAATTTATTTGTTTATCCAAATTAATACCATATACCTTGGATGAACTAGTTCATCCAAGCATACAAAAAAAGTGTATAGCGACCGAGACACCCCACACCCCCATTTTTGACACCAGGGGGTGCATTAGCCAACACTGCAACGCCACGTAGCGGTCATTCTAGAATATCGAACTCGAAGACCTCATCCATCCATCAGTGCAATCAGTGCCCTGGTGGTTGCACGTGGTTATATCAGTGTAGTCAAGAGATCTACACCAGAAAGGACACAGAGAGTACAAAGAAAGCTTCAACGAGCCCTGTGCAGGCCTACAACATCAGTACCGGTCGAAAAAGGTAAAAAAAAAACCTTATATTTGGCGACTCTACTATCAATTAATTAAAAAGTTAAAGCATAAAAATTATTGATTTACTAAAATGGATAGATTGAACGGTAGAGCCTAGGACTACGACGATTTTTTACACAGTTCAATTTAGATCATGTCACAGACTGGTTGATACCATGGAGTCACTAGAGATACCTTTCTTCCAAGGTGATACCCCTGTACACATTCAATATAGACCAGTGATCTAAATGTATCCTGGCCCTAGCCTAAATCCTACAAGAAGGTAATAAGTTATAAGTTGGGCCAATGAATATCTACTCTTCATAATTCAAAATGTTTCATCAGATTCAGATACATTTATTTGCAATTTAAGTTCATCAAACACATACTTTAAGAAGATCAGTAATATAGGCCTATTATATAGTATGGTCGTGTTTACATTACACTGTATCTAGAAAGTCACTGTGTACGTTTTAGAAGTGGCCAAAATATACACCATACTATTCTTTTAGCTCCAGTGTGCAATTTTATACACATAAAATGTACAAAATTACGATTGCTACTTGTACTGGTCTATATTCGTAACTCTCAATAAAGTAAGTTCAAAGAGTTTTATTGTACAAGTTGGAAATCCATAAAATGTCGCGGTCAAAGGTCACCAAAGGAACAGGCATCTCATTAGGTTAAATTGCTCGCTCTATTGCTTTACTTGTAGTTGATGCAATTTACACTTTTCCGTTAATTGCTGTCAATTCACAGTAGATTCTGACTTAATTATTTCACTTACAATACATGTGAATTAAACAGATCTTAAAGTGGCGGCCGCCTCAGAGCGAGAGTTTGGTTCAGATATGTCTCCATGGTTCAGAGATCGGGTCCAGTCTAAACATGCTAAAAGAAACACTGTTGGCACCTACTTATGCCATGGACTACAAACTCTTTGAAGTTAATTGTTCAATTGCTGTTTACCAAATAGATCTTGGCCACTTCCTGCGAATAGCATATAGCTATATCTGGTGGCTCCATGGCTATATCAGTCCATGGAGACAAGAGTAGATCTTGTCTCCATGATCAGTTCTAGCCACAAGCCTCACTGTTACTGTTAAATTTAATGATTTTACCAGATGATAAGGGGGACATTAGTTGACACATAATATGACCACAACTACGTGCAGCCACATGTGTGACTCAACAGAGAAATTGCACTGTTCATGGAATTATCAGAAAGAAAGTCTAAGAAAGATTTATCAAATCTGGAGGATATAAGCCATATATGCTTTAATATATTTATTCATGTCATTTCATCAAATTAAAAAAATCACCACATAAAAAAAAACAGAGTAGGAAGTATACAGGTCAGTACTTAGAACCCCATTTAGTACTGTACTACAAGTTTGCAACTACCCCGTATTGTTTGTCACTTACCGTATTTTACTATGAAATAATCAAATTAATTCAGTTATTAGAATTGCTAATAATTGCATAACTTCTCAAATAAGTCTTAAATTTTTTTATGTTTTAGAACATCAATCCCAAAATGTGTAACGATTTTCACATATAAAAATTAGGCTACAGTGTACACTTTTCTTTTGGATAAATCTCTATTTATCCAAGCTTTTCTGAGCTTATTGTCACGAGTTTTGTGACACCTTTACTGTTACTAAATATTGTTTTAAATGGCCTGTATTTTTATTTTATCTTTCTGCATGCTATTAGCAGGGTTATAACATTGCACACCAATAATGAATATTATAGTGTGGTCATGGAAAGCTACATCACCTTTATTCAAATAATTGCAACAGCTTGTTCATAATACAGCGGTTCTTCCCACGGCTTGGCTCTTGAAACGTTACGACCGTTTTTGATGAACCAAAAAGTTTTGTGGTTAAAAGTATGTGGGGTCAAAACAATTTGGGGTCATATATGTAATATTGTTTTTATATCTTGTGTTTTTACCACGACAAGATTTTAACTGTATATTTTGTATATATCTTGTTCCCCAGTTTTTGGGGGTTGAAATAAATAAATAAAATGATAAGTAAATGGCAATAAACGTGCATCTGGTGGGTGATTTGATACTGAAACAGATTACTCACACCCTAGATATAAACAATTGAATTGTGAAAATCTAATTTACAGAACTTGTAATTCAACATTTGAGTCCATCACACTGTTTAAATCTGTTAGACACAATTTAAAAGCTATTAGTGAATCAAGAGCCAAGCCGAGAAAAGAACTGTTGTACATTGTATCTCTAGCAGATGTCCACGAATTAGTTTGCACCCTGTGACCAGAAGGTTTTATATGACTTTTTAAGTACCAATGATGAAAGTAAACAAACAAGAGGTAAACACCGGGGGTTACATGTATCCTATTTATCAAAACTAGCATAACTTCTACAAATGTAGGTCTACGTATTTAAAGACCTATATATATAATAAATATATATATATATATATATATATAATATGCTGATACAGCCTTACAGCTATTATCGTTTAAGCAGCAACACTTCTATTATTCAAAAAGTTTGCTGTCCCTTGCGATCGAAAGTTTGACAAGCCACAGACAAGAGTTGTAAAATCATTAACCAACTTTCATTTCACCCCACTAGGAAAACACTTACCCTCAATATAATGTGTTGGAATTGAACTATTTAGGTCGTTGTAAACATGAAGGAGAATATACATACCCAAAATCCATTGAATGATAAAATTGACAGAATGTTTTCACACATTTATTACTCCAGTGCCAATGACCTGCCATTGGATTTATCAATTTCTGATGACTCATTGCCACCCAAGAAAAGAAAACGCATATCTACTGATTATGACTAATTTTTGAACTTTTGGATTCATAATTGCATGAATTATTTGTATTTCCTGGATTTATTATTAACTCACCGATAATTTACAAAGGAGGTATATTTCATTAAATGTTAGTTTTTGTTGGATATATTGGCACTAGGTGTGTAGAATGTGTAGAATACATGTAAACTGTCTATTCAGAGTTGTTTTGGATATATTGGCAAAAGTATGTAGAATAAACTGTTTATAGAGTTGTTTTCTTTTTATCCTTTTTTCTTCTTTAAGTTATAGCATGTTGGGTTCTGACCTGAAGGTCTAATCTGGGGTAAGGTCAATTGAGAAATTTTACAACACAGTAGGCCAATTATGCTATGGAGACATACCAAACCTAGACCAAACTGTGGTGTGGGGTAAACAAGTCGGTTAATAGGTTTATAACCCCATTGGGTGCCTATCAAACTTTTGATCTGAAAGTTTGAGAAACTCTTTCAAAGTTTCAAGTGTTGCTGCTTAAACGATAATAGCTGTATCGTGAAAGACCCAGGCCAGGGAACATGAGTTAATTGAACACAATGACCACAGTATTGATGGATAATTCAGGAGGCTGTGGTGTCAAATTACAAAGAGCGTAGAGGGGCAGGGTTGAAAGAAATACATGCCTCAATCACATAAATTCTATGTTCATGGAATGCTGTAATTTATCCCGAGTTTAATATATATACAGCTATTAAAATCATGAAGGAGAATATACCCAAAATTCATTGAAAGATACATTGTATTACGTTTTCATATATATATATATATATATATTTATTTATTTTTTTATTGCATGTTGGTATAATCAGCGGTAAAGGTGTGAATCAAATCATTACAAAATCTAGACCAAACTTATTAGGTAGTGTGGGGTAAAGAAATCGGTTAATAGCTTTATAACCCCATTTGTCTTTATCAAACTTTTCATCTGAGTTTTGTGAAACACTTTCGAAGTTGGAGTGTTGATGCTTAAAAAAAAAATAGCTGTACCTTCCACTCAGCTTCCCGTAAAGAGAGACCTTGGACTAAAGAGACTAAAATTAAGCTAAACACTAAAGATGTCTACAACTTTAGAATCACTAATGTCTAGATGCAAGATGACGTAATCATCAAAACTTGCATTTAAAGGTTTTTGATCAAGAATTTGGTACTTTGTGGTTATAAATATGGCTTGTTGCTTTTGTCAATCCTATTGTGTTTCTTTGTATGTAAATGGCAACATCAAGTACAATTTATTGGACTCGCGTTCAGATAGGATATTGTTGATTAATTGGTAGTCGGATGGCCGTGGTTGCTCGTGGTTACATGTATGTGTTGCAGCACCAGAGCCTCACATCTATTTATAAGGGCTTTATTGTCAGTCAGTCAGTCAGTTAGCCATTCAAGTCAGAAACTCAAGTCAGCCAGTCAGTCAGGCAAGTCAGTCAATCTGTCTGTCAACCAGCCAGTCTGTCAGTCAAGTAAAGCAGTCAGTCAGTTTGCTCTGGGAAAAAGGCAATCAGCATACATATATGATCAGGTCATGGAGTCACGAAAGACTCTATTATCAATGTGCATCTAGGGAAAGTATTTTTGCACTAAAAGCTTGCTCATTTATGGTTGTGCAGAAACTTTTTTCTCTACTGTATGTTTGAAATGCTAAAACAATTCTTGTTCCCTGACGAATGACCCATTACTACAGACATCTAGGATGTCCCAGTTGATACTAGTATTTTTGATATTATGTAATGAATAATCTAAAGGGGATTACATGATCCATAGGCAGTACTTTGGCACCACATTTGTGTTTCTTTGAACTTGCGTTCAGTTAGTATAATGTTGCAGTTTCTGTCTGGCAAAACTTTTGTTATCTTCAATCTGTTGGACAGACTTGAGACTTTTGATGAACGAGTTAGTTAAGAATGAGAAAAGAAATTCAATTGATTTCATTTGATTTATCAGATAAAACAGAAAATGTCCGCCGAGTCTGTCCAACCATGAAAATAACTTTAAGCCCTGATATGTACGATTTCCTTGCAATTCTAGTAAATGAGTGAATAATGTTGTTATTTTTACTTTATTGCAGCTTCGGACAAGAGGTTATAAGTGACTGCTGTGAGACAACACAAGGATAAGCTAGGATATCTATGCAAAATAAAGGTAACTACTTTACCAATTGTAGTTTTTTTTCATTATAATAAATGGGGATATGATAGACCATTTTTTCTTTCTTGTAGTGAAGATTTTTTGAAGTCATTTTAACAATATTTCAAAATACTTATTTTCTGAATGTTTCAGATGGTTGTTGCCAGCGATCCATACGGCAAATTTCCTCCTGTCTCGGCAATTCAGGGAGAGGCGTGTTTCGCCAGGGGACGGATTATACGACCAAGAGATTATTATAATCCAAACAAGGGAAAAAGTTATACAGCCATTGCAGATGTGGATGATGGAAGGCCGAGACATCCCTTGGAGATAACCAGGTTGATGAGGGATGAAGTCCGACAATGTCATGACGGCGTTGTAATGTTTAAGGGCTCTAAAACCTATTTTGGTCCCCAAGCCTATCCTGGTCCTCCCACAGTCCCTGGCGGTAACCTTGTCTGGTTCCATGCGAGTGTTGGCGACCAAGTCAAAGATCTGCGCAGAGCCTATGGTTACAACCCAGACTTAGGCCCAATTGGCACGAGCAGAATCTTCCAAGATGAGCCGCTAGCTTACCTTAATAATGCCCGTTACAGGTACCACATGGACTTCACAGAATTGATTGAGCAGTACAAAGAATATCTTGGACTAAATGATGTGTCATTTCGCGTTTATGGGACAACATGGTACTCCCAAGAGATAATGCACACCATTTTAGTATGCCCACCTTACTGGAGGGTCCGAATGCCCCGTGTCCATTTTGGACAAAATATGAGGGTTTTCACGATTGAGAAACACAACGACGAATATAGAATTTTGTGGAGGCCATGGTGCACGGTGGGCACCATCTACAACAGGGTGTGGGATCACCTGTCCGTTGCGTTCTTGCTGCCCCACAGAGTGGCTGATTATTGGGAAGTTGAGGACACAGACGTTTTTACAATGCAGGTATTGGATGGAAGGAAATTTGGCCGTCGTGAAATGCCTTGGCATTGGCACTAAAGGACCCCCAATCAATGATGCAAGAGAGTGATCCTTGGTAGCCTACAAAACACGATTTATGAAATGTGTCCCTTTTAACTTTAAAAGTCGATTAGAAATCTGTAGGACCAAGTTAGAAAGAGTTCCTGAACAATTTGCATGATCAGTCATACACATATATTATCACCTAATATATTTGTGAACTGCATTTAAAGTTTTAAAATGCTGTGTATTGTCCTGTTGTACTAACTACTTATCTTTCATTGGTGTAATTGAGAAAAGTGCAGTAATGGGGCCCCAAATTTATGACCTCGTTGCCAGGCTTATGACGTCAAATGCTTGAATTCAGCGTGTGACATCACAAACAAATGGCGGCGGTATTCATTTTCAAGGCAAGAACACGGTACAAACTTATCATGTGTTTTATTTGAAGGGGGCTGCTACCTCCAAACCCCTGCTACTCTACGCAAATGTTTTCTTATTGTGAGTCAGAACCAAATTTCGTAAAAAAACGAATCATTTTCATATTTCATGAACGCCAAATATGGGCATAAATTTGGGTCCACTATACTGCACTAAAACCCTAATTGGTGCCGAGTGTATATTCATGACAGGAGACCATGAGTCATCATTAAAATCTCTTGTATTGATCTGTCATTAGTGTTGAAGATTGGATATTTAATTACACTTCAGAAGTGCATTCTTATTCTTAATATGGAAATGAATAAATGATTTTTATAACGTACAATGTACTACATTGTTATAGGCTTCTTTTGAGGTTTATGTTGTGCATCGCATATTGTTGAATTTGATCAATTGAATCTTGTCAGGAAAAATGTACACTTGAATATACAATTAGACTTCTTTATTGTTCAGTATGATATAAACTATGTATTTAAACTGTTTTATTGCACATGAATATGCATTAGCCAGATTGTGCCTTGCTAATGTCTATAATTATGTACTGTTTGAAAATGGAACGTGATCATTGAATGATAACAATTCCTTGATTTTTATAATTTTTATTGATACATATAATACCTCCTTGTGAAAGTAATTAGTTTGTTTTCGATTTCTTGTACATTTCTGTCTGTTAATTCCATCAGTGTCTGATAACTATGTACTATACTTGGATACACTTGGTTGTTACGCCTCCAGATCACTTTGGGAGTTTTACCTCATAACAGGACAGGAAAAACGTATATTAACAAATAAATTGGTGATTATATACAACTGCTGGGTGATTTCCGTTGGTATTAAGTTGTATTAAACAGTAAACTACTACAGCAACATCCCTGCACTGTGTCTGTCTGGGAAATCTACATTAAATTGTCTGTTGCTGTCAAAAACGGCCGTGCATCATGGCACAACTGTGACGCAATTTAACAGTATTTAACAACACTGAAACTGTGAGGTATTTCCAATATAGTTTGTCATTTGTTGCAACTCAGTTTTTTTTTTATATATGCTTCATATAGATAGGAACCGCGATTTTTGTTGTTTGTTTGCATTCAAAATTCCTAATGTGCTTGTAAATAACTTTTTTTGTCTTTGATGTTAATAACTAATGCGAGTGCCAACTGCTGATCGGGTATGATTTTGCATATATGTAAACATTTACACTTTACTTATGTATTGAGACAGTACTTATGTATTGGGAACTCAAAATCCCAACATGCTGAGTGTGATAAAACCCAGGTAAATATGTGTTTATCACATCCTATTGTTTATTTGTCACTCAGCTTGTCTTGTCCATCCCAATGCTGTGTATTCTTAAGGTAATAATTATTAACTTCATTCAGGCATACGTTTATTGATTGTATTATTGCTTTAAGTAAATTCATTTACATGAAGGATAGTGATAGATGGTATTAGCAGATTAGATGCACAGGTACACGGTGTAGGCCTACTGTACACCAAACTAGTAATACTAGTGTCTTAGTGTTTTGTTGTTAGAAACAATTAGCTCATTACAATATGTGAAACTTACTGCTGTAGCTAATGTTGCTTTTTAAAAAATTCTAATTGTGTTTCTTGTACTACAATGTTACTGACAGGATATATGCATGGAAGTAAACATTTTCCAGTTATTCGTCATGGCAGCATTGAGTATGCATTTTTCACAAGGCTGATGTAGATGTACTTATGATGACATTTGGTCATTGTGGAGTTTTTGAACATGTCTTTGATGTTAATAAAATTGCATAAAAAGATAAGTCTTACCTTGAGTGTTTCGTTTTCTTGTTGAACAGATCGGAAATGTTCGTTGGACACCACACCAGGAGCTTTCTTCAAGGCTTCATTTTCTGCTTGTGTCCGCTCCACGACCTTTTTCAAAAGTGATATTGTCTTCTCCAACTCTCTTTGGCTTTTCCCACTTTCACCAATCTGCAGAGAAAGTTAAATTACTTATTGGAAAAAATGACCATAATTATTGTGAACCGCATTGAAATAGATAGCACACTGAACAATATATACTCGCGTACTATTTAAGTACAAATATAAGGCTGTTTCTGGCTTTTTTGTTGGCCACAATTCAGTCCTTCCAACCCAAAAAAATTTCAAAACTGGCTGCTAATAAATATGAGATGATCCACTTTTTACACAAGGATGGGAACTCTGTATGCACTATGTATGTCATGAGAAATGCAGCATGCCATTCTGCATTGCTTATAACCCTCAGCCACACTACGGTATTGCGATAGCCCGTGATGTCTGTCCAAGTCTATCTGACCCCATCACCTTTGTAAACACTAGAAGTGATAACTTGGGATCTATTGATATGAGGATCAACCAAATTAAAAGGGGTTATGCCTTGGAACTTAGCAACTTGGAAGGGATATTGGATGAGTTTCGAAGATGGGTGACCTTGACCTATTTATGAGGTCAAATGGGGCCAAAATCATACCGAAACCTGCAGAAATTACAAATGTTGGTGCTTGGTTTATGCACCCAAGAGATTTTGCCTTCGTGGAAAAAAATTGAAGGTGGTGATTTGGACCTATATATACTTTTGAGGTCACAGGGGTCAAATCCATTTCGGAAACCTTCTCCAAAAGATTACTTCAGATATGTTGATGCTTGCATATGTCATGCAACCAACAGTAAACATGTCTTAGAGGAAGACCTTGCATGATCAAGGTCAGTGGTGTGTAACCTTTACCCATTTTTGTCACGGGTAAAATCCCCACCAAATCTTGTAGAAATGATAACTACAGATATGTTGATGCTAGGCTTAAGCAACCAACACGGATTATACCTTATGGGAAATGAGTTTAAAGGTAAATGACCTTGACCTATTTTTGAAATCACTTTGGTCAAAAGATTTGTGAAGTCAGCTACCTGGCGCTGGCTACTTGGCATTTACTTGAAATATCTGTGAAGTCAGCTACCTGGCGCTGGCTACTTGGCATTTACTTGAAATATCTTGAAGTCAGCTACCTGGCGCTGGCTACTTGGCATTTACTTGAAATATCTTGAAGTCAGCTACCTGGCACTGGCTACTTGGCATTTACTTGAACTTGTCATATGTTAAAAAATTATAAAGCAGCCACAGTAAATTTCATTTCACTTCATTAATGCATTAAACCCTATCTACTTAAGAAAAATTGGCCAAAAGTTGGTTTATTTTTGCATACAAGCCCATTTGAGAAAAATCGTATTTAATTGGCCGAAAGTTGACTGTCGGCCGAAACCAACTTTCGGCCAAGTATTTAAATATGATGTTTCTCAAGTAAATGGGCTTGTATACAAAAATGAAGCAATGAAACTTAGTTCTAATGCTTGGATATTGTTTCTGGGGTCCTTAGAATTAGTTTTGGTAGGTCGGTTGGTCGGTTGGCTGTCAGCCGAAAACCAACTTTTGGTCAAGTAAATGGAATTTTTCTCAAGTAAATGGGCTTGTATGCAAAAATGAAGCAATGAAACTTAGTTCTAATGCTTGGATATTGTTTCTGGGGTCCTTAGAATTAGTTTTGGAAGGATGGTTGGTCGGTTGGCTGTCGGCCGAAAACCAACTTTCGGCCAAGTAAATACGATTTTTCTCAAGTAAATGGGCTTGTATGCAAAAATGAAGCAATGAAACTTAGTTCTAATGCTTGGATATTGTTTCTGGGGTCCTTAGAATTAGTTTTGGAAGGATGGTTGGTCGGTTGGCTGTCCGCCGAAAACCAACTTTCGGCCAAGTAAATACGATTTTTCTCAAGTAAATGGGCTTGTATGCAAAAATGAAGCAATGAAACTTAGTTCTAATGCTTGGATATTGTTTCTGGGGTCCTTAGAATTAGTTTTGGTAGGTCGGTTGGTCGGTTGTCTGTCAGCCGAAAACCAACATTTGGTCAAGTAAATACGATTTTTCTCAAGTAAATGGGCTTGTATGCAAAAATGAAGCAATGAAACTTAGTTCTAATGCTTGGATATTGTTTCTGGGGTCCTTAGAATTAGTTTTGGAAGGATGGTTGGTCGGTTGGCTGTCGGCCGAAAACCAACTTTCGGCCAAGTAAATACGATTTTTCTCAAGTAAATGGGCTTGTATGCAAAAATGAAGCAATGAAACTTAGTTCTAATGCTTGGATATTGTTTCTGGGGTCCTTAGAATTAGTTTTGGTAGGTCGGTTGGTCGGTTGGCTGTCGGCCGAAAACCAACTTTCGGCCAAGTAAATACGATTTTTCTCAAGTAAATGGGCTTGTATGCAAAAATGAAGCAATGAAACTTAGTTCTAATGCTTGGATATTGTTTCTGGGGTCCTTAGAATTAGTTTTGGTAGGTCGGTTGGTCGGTTGGCTGTCAGCCGAAAACCAACTTTTGGTCAAGTAAATGGAATTTTTCTCAAGTAAATGGGCTTGTATGCAAAAATGAAGCAATGAAACTTAGTTCTAATGCTTGGATATTGTTTCTGGGGTCCTTAGAATTAGTTTTGGAAGGATGGTTGGTCGTAGGCTGTCGGCCGAAAACCAACTTTCGGCCAAGTAAATACGATTTTTCTCAAGTAAATGGGCTTGTATGCAAAAATGAAGCAATGAAACTTAGTTCTAATGCTTGGATATTGTTTCTGGGGTCCTTAGAATTAGTTTTGGTAGGTCGGTTGGTCGGTTGTCTGTCAGCCGAAAACCAACTTTTGGTCAAGTAAATGGAATTTTTCTCAAGTAAATGGGCTTGTATGCAAAAATGAAGCAATGAAACTTAGTTCTAATGCTTGGATATTGTTTCTGGGGTCCTTAGAATTAGTTTTGGAAGGATGGTTGGTCGGTTGGCTGTCGGCCAAAAACCAACTTTCGGCCAAGTAAATACGATTTTTCTCAAGTAAATGGGCTTGTATGCAAAAATGAAGCAATGAAACTTAGTTCTAATGCTTGGATATTGTTTCTGGGGTCCTTAGAATTAGTTTTGGTAGGTCAGTTGGTCGGTTGGCTGTCAGCCGAAAACCAACTTTTGGTCAAGTAAATGGAATTTTTCTCAAGTAAATGGCCTTATATACAAAAATTAGGCAGTGAAACTTAGTTCTAATGCTTGGATATTGTTTCTGGGGTCCTTAGAATTAGTTTTGGTAGGTCGGTTGGTCGGTTGGCTGTCGGCCGAAAACCAACTTTTGGTCAAGTAAATGGAATTTTTCTCAATTAAATGGACTTATATACAAAAATTAGGCAATGAAACTTAGTTCTTATGCTTGGATATTGTTTCTGGGGTCCTTAGAATTAGTTTTGGTAGGTCGGTTGGTCGGTTGGCTGTCAGCCGAAAACCAACTTTTGGTCAAGTAAATGGAATTTTTCTCAAGTAAATGGGCTTGTATGCAAAAATGAAGCAATGAAACTTAGTTCTAATGCTTGGATATTGTTTCTGGGGTCCTTAGAATTAGTTTTGGAAGGATGGTTGGTCGGTTGGCTGTCGGCCGAAAACCAACTTTCGGCCAAGTAAATACGATTTTTCTCAAGTAAATGGGCTTGTATGCAAAAATGAAGCAATGAAACTTAGTTCTAATGCTTGGATATTGTTTCTGGGGTCCTTAGAATTAGTTTTGGAAGGATGGTTGGTCGGTTGGCTGTCCGCCGAAAACCAACTTTCGGCCAAGTAAATACGATTTTTCTCAAGTAAATGGGCTTGTATGCAAAAATGAAGCAATGAAACTTAGTTCTAATGCTTGGATATTGTTTCTGGGGTCCTTAGAATTAGTTTTGGTAGGTCGGTTGGTCGGTTGTCTGTCAGCCGAAAACCAACATTTGGTCAAGTAAATGGAATTTTTCTCAAGTAAATGGGCTTGTATGCAAAAATGAAGCAATGAAACTTAGTTCTAATGCTTGGATATTGTTTCTGGGGTCCTTAGAATTAGTTTTGGAAGGATGGTTGGTCGGTTGGCTGTCGGCCGAAAACCAACTTTCGGCCAAGTAAATACGATTTTTCTCAAGTAAATGGGCTTGTATGCAAAAATGAAGCAATGAAACTTAGTTCTAATGCTTGGATATTGTTTCTGGGGTCCTTAGAATTAGTTTTGGTAGGTCGGTTGGTCGGTTGGCTGTCGGCCGAAAACCAACTTTCGGCCAAGTAAATACGATTTTTCTCAAGTAAATGGGCTTGTATGCAAAAATGAAGCAATGAAACTTAGTTCTAATGCTTGGATATTGTTTCTGGGGTCCTTAGAATTAGTTTTGGTAGGTCGGTTGGTCGATTGGCTGTCAGCCGAAAACCAACTTTTGGTCAAGTAAATGGAATTTTTCTCAAGTAAATGGGCTTGTATGCAAAAATGAAGCAATGAAACTTAGTTCTAATGCTTGGATATTGTTTCTGGGGTCCTTAGAATTAGTTTTGGAAGGATGGTTGGTCGTAGGCTGTCGGCCGAAAACCAACTTTCGGCCAAGTAAATACGATTTTTCTCAAGTAAATGGGCTTGTATGCAAAAATGAAGCAATGAAACTTAGTTCTAATGTTTGGATATTGTTTCTGGGGTCCTTAGAATTAGTTTTGGTAGGTCGGTTGGTCGGTTGTCTGTCAGCCGAAAACCAACTTTTGGTCAAGTAAATGGAATTTTTCTCAAGTAAATGGGCTTGTATGCAAAAATGAAGCAATGAAACTTAGTTCTAATGCTTGGATATTGTTTCTGGGGTCCTTAGAATTAGTTTTGGAAGGATGGTTGGTCGGTTGGCTGTCGGCCAAAAACCAACTTTCGGCCAAGTAAATACGATTTTTCTCAAGTAAATGGGCTTGTATGCAAAAATGAAGCAATGAAACTTAGTTCTAATGCTTGGATATTGTTTCTGGGGTCCTTAGAATTAGTTTTGGTAGGTCAGTTGGTCGGTTGGCTGTCAGCCGAAAACCAACTTTTGGTCAAGTAAATGGAATTTTTCTCAAGTAAATGGCCTTATATACAAAAATTAGGCAGTGAAACTTAGTTCTAATGCTTGGATATTGTTTCTGGGGTCCTTAGAATTAGTTTTGGTAGGTCGGTTGGTCGGTTGGCTGTCGGCCGAAAACCAACTTTTGGTCAAGTAAATGGAATTTTTCTCAATTAAATGGACTTATATACAAAAATTAGGCAATGAAACTTAGTTCTTATGCTTGGATATTGTTTCTGGGGTCCTTAGAATTAGTTTTGGTAGGTCGGTTGGCCGGTTGGCTGTCGGCCGAAAAACCAACTTTTGGTCAAGTAAATGGAATTTTTCTCAAGTAAATGGACTTATATACAAAAATTAGGCAATGAAACTTAGTTCTTATGCTTGGATATTGTTTCTGGGGTCCTTAGAACCGATTTTTCTCAAGTAGATAGGGTTTAATGCATTAGTGAAGTGAAATTTACTGTGGCTGCTTTATAATTTTTTAACATATGACAAGTTCAAGTAAACGCCATGTAGCCAGCGCCAAGTAGCTATCTTCAAGGCCACTCAAGTAAATGCCAAGTAGCCAGTGCCAGGTAGCTGACTTCAAGATATTTCAAGTAAATGCCAAGTAGCCAGCGCCAGGTAGCTGATTTCACAGATCTTTGGTCAAATCCATATAAACCTTGTAGAATTTAAAACTTCAGATATGATGATGCTGGCAACATGCAACCACAAAGAGTTATGCCTGAGGGGGAGACCTTCGATGAGTGGATGACCTGACCTATTTTTTAGGTCACATTGGTAAAATTCATCCAGGACCTTCGTCAAACCAATATATGTATACATGCTAGCATCTCACGCTAATGAGCAAGGAGATTAGGTGCACCTACCCTGCGAACGTTTCCTCCTGGTGATCCAAGTGATGACCCAAATGACTTCGATGTGCTCAGTATTTGCTCTTTTTCTGCTTTTAAAACATCTACATATTTCTGCAGGTCTTCTACCCTTTCCTGTGAATGAAAAAAAAGCGAGAACTCTATTATAAGGAGACAAAAAACAAGTATAACTGACTTATAATCATTAAGGACCCATTTCCCGCCATCAAAGATCGCCCCTAAATGGGCCAATTTTGTGTGGTTTCTCATCACCTTTCCATTGACCCAGCATTGGCTTTTGCCAGCTCTTATAGATGGCAGCAGTTGCAATCCCCAGAAATTTGCCTGTTAGATGTCAAATGTCACTCTTCGCTCCACTCGAGCAACTATTACACCTTGAATTTGACACATATTACACGTAAGATTGGTAGATTGAAAAAAATCTGAATTCATGAAAAAGACTAATGGTTCGTGTCAGCAAGTATATGGCATCAAGCCTCGTTTTTCAATAGCTTGCAGTGAATACTCTGAAATTGTTTATTTCGAGATAAAGAAACTGTTTTTCTGTAACTTGTAACTTTTTTTCATTTAATCATATAAATTGACAATTTGGTCTAACAAAAACCTTCCTTATTTTTTTCTTCTTTCCAAATGTTGAGTTTTTGGCCATGCAGAATTGGTCACACAAAGCAAGTTACTCCAATGCATGCACTTTTCAGCATTACTTGTGGATTCCATTAACATTGTATAAGATAAAAATGAACTTCTTAAAAATTAAAGATTACACCCGTCTATCTTTTTTAACCCCAAAACACTGAAAATTTAAACCTCAATTCATGACACTAAGATAACTCAGATTTTCAAGAAAGTTTGGTCCAAAAAAAGGTGTGAAGCATTTTAGGGATATATACCAAAAATAGGCTGCGCTGCAGCTAAACCCTCAGCGAATCCCACATAGCACACAGGCATCATTAAAATTGTTATGTGTTCGTCCGACAGGCAGGAAGGCGGGCGTTACACTTTCATTTCCAGAGCAGAACTCTAACACACTTTCGTTTCTAGAGCTGAACCCTAACACTAATGCACTTACCCCAATGAAATTTTATACAATAACACTCCATATGGCCTAGTGGTGCCTTGTGATAGCCACACTGACATATATTAGCTATGTTTTACAAAAAATATTATGTGTTTATATAGTGTGTGCGATGAATCGAAACAATTTCCACTTGGCCTACATAGCCTGTTATGCAATGCTAACTAGAGTCCAAGATGTCCTATTTTTTGAACTCTTGAATTTCTTCATTTGTTAATTATATTCTGTCAAGTGTAAAATATTCTGTCAAGTGTAAAATAATACAGTGTTCCCATGGGTTATAAAGCAAGTCTGAAAAAGTCTTACTTTATTTTTGTAAAAATTAAGGCCCGTATTAGAGTCTTACTTTTGTCCATTAAGTCTTACATTGTCCTATTTTGATGCAAATATACTTGGATATTAACATCTACATTGTAATATTCAGACGATTTGGTAAATATAAATGAATAGTAATTATGAACTTTCTTTAAATACACGAGAACTGCATTTATTTTATTGCTTAATAGCCAATACCCTGATTGTTTGTTTTTTTATGATGAAATTAAATATATTGGTGTATATTACTATATTAGTGGTCTTATTTTTCATGTTGGGTATAATTTTCATACAAAATTAACCTTCAAGGTTTTTATTAACTTGTATTTAAATAAATAAAGTCTAAATACAAATAAATACAAAATCTTAAAGGTTTATTTCATATGTGCCTTTATAAGTCAAAATATTTTTTGCTTGCTGTTTAATATTATCAATTGCCATATTCCCTTCAGTTACTGAATTGTTGGGTTGCTTATTTGCTTTAAATCTATGGCATTTAAATTAGTATTTATAACCGAACACTTTACAGGTGTATATGACTATCATATATTACGGCCATGAGACCCCTAAAAGGCGCCACTACACTATTTTAGACATATTATGACAAAGTTTAGAACATGTAGGTGCAGTAGTGTCAGAGTTCTGCTCCGGAAAAAAAAGTTGTTTTCTATCGCAAGCCTGTCGGACGGACATTGATGATAACAAAAACCCTTTTCGAACTTTGTTCGCTGAAGGTTAAAAAGGTCAACCGTCGTAACTCAATGCTGTTTTTCTGAAAGTGGCTGTCTAAAATACAAATTACATCAAAATATGTCTTTCTATCTGAAGCCTTTTAACATCCTATGGTGTAAAAAGTTTCTATGTAAGGTTGTTTCAAGTCAATTACAGGTAAATGGCTTCCTAATAACAACATATATAAGGTTAAACATACGTATCCTAGAATGGAATAAGACAGTATAAAAAAGGAAGAGATATCAAGTTCTGGGGTGGGGAATGCGCGAGTTTTGGCCCTAATCGACCAGTGTATAAAACATGTTAAAGATTTATTTTGGTCCTCTATGCATGAGACAAATTAAACTAGAGCACATAGAAAAGTGCAAATGGCGCCCAGTATGTATAGCATTTGACGGCTGACCATATCAAAGCGAACGTTCGCTAACCACGATTGTAGCAGGGCGATTCGTCACTGCGCGATTCGTCCCTGCCAAAACGGGTCCATCTGTCACCCGAAAAAAGTCTGTTCGTCACCCGGAACTGGTCGATTCGTCATCCGATTCGTCACCCGCATAAAAGTGCAGAACGGTGTTACATTATTGCTATTATGTACTTGCAGAAAATAAATATCTAACGCCAATATAATTGAATTGTAATAGCTTATTTATAAGCATGTGATGCCTGATGGACTAACTAAATACAATCATGAATAAAAGAAAAACACTTCAGCGTACAGAATCACAGAAAACGGCTTCTACTTGTTAATTTAATTGCTATTGTAACCTACTGATCTATAATCACATAAACGGCACATGCTTGCTAATTGATTTTAAATGGAAGCCACATTTTTATTTTTGACATTGATTTTCTCTTTTGTTTTACAATGTCTTTAATGTATAAATATGCTTGCTAATTGATATTAAATTAATGGCACAATTTATAAAGACAAAATAATAAAATATAATAATTATTTATTATATTGTAATAAATAATAATATGCATATAGTGTTTAATAAATGATTTCTTCATATTACTATTCCTATGCACAAATGCATTATTCATATTTAGATGATGATTAAATACTTATAATTACATATTACTTCATATCAAATGATGCATAATAATAATTTCAATAAAGTCGTACAGAACCAAAAAGACTTGCTCTAAACTTATTATGTGAGTCATGCTTTTTAATAAATAAATTGAACAAAAGTCATCATGCCTTGCAACATTCTTGTCTTACAGATCTATGAGCTACTGAATTATTGCATAACATAATTCTTATGATGGGTTAAGAAAGTTATTATTTCTAAAATAATCCAATGTAATACTGACATATTTTTGACAATTTGACAAATGTTCTAAATTAGTTTTGGGACGCTTTTATTGGGGGGACAATGTCATCCATGGAATTGGTTAAGAAAGATGCCACATTTAATGGACCTGTGGAAGAGTACACATCTCAATATTCTGTAATTTATTTAATATAACCTTTTGTAAAAAACAGTCGAGGATGCAGCGTAATCAACAAACAACGATTTCAAGAAATGTATGGAAGACATAAAACATAACATGAGTGCATAACACTCCAAAGGCAGTACACTAAAGACGGGCAACTTGGCAAGGCGCTACGATGTGTAGAAGTATGCTATATACATGCTTGCACGTACACCCGAACTGACCCCATTGGATTAACATGTAAGTTCAAATTTGCCGCTCGGAAAATGGCAAACCGGAAGCATTACGCGTAAACACGTCCGAAGACAAACTTAAGAATTGGCGCTGCGTGCCAATAAATATGAAGTCCAGAGGAGTGAAACAGCAACCAAATGAGTGAGATTCACGCCAAATGCGTGAGACTTGACATGTCTGAAAAAAGGCTTTCTTCACCCATTGATGACCCATTGACCACTCATTGGCCACCACCATTGCCATTGACCACCCATTGACCACCCATTGACCACCCATTGACCACCCATTGACCACCCATTGACCAGTAGCTCCAAACTGTAAGATTGACCTCTCATCTTAATCGACTTATACTGTTTCTGATCTTTCACCTTTTAATTGATTTTATGACTTTTTTGTCTTGACGTTATTGTGGCTGTTTTAACTTCTTACGGTCAACAGCAAATAGTAAGGTATTTAATTTGTTGTAGAAAACTGTCACAATCAGTCATACAGTTGCCAGTTGTTGAGTTGGGTGTGAATAAGAGCTGAGAGTTCATGTTTTGAAGAAGAAAAAAAAAACACTATTATCAAAATAAACGCATGAACTGCACTGACCTTAAGTCTTGGTATGTCCCTCCGAGCCTGTTCTACTTCAAATTTGAGCTCTATGTTTTCCTCAGACAACTTGATCACTTCTTTTTGTAATTTCTGCTCCTTTTGCTGAAGGTCCCAATATCCTTGAGCATCCATCGCTCCATCCTGGAAAAAGAGAAATAGTTCAATATTTCTGATAAGGTCACTCTTGGTTCCCGGTCAAAAAAGCCTGAGTGGGAAGGTGGTCTTATTCGTGAAATAATGGCAAGTATTTAACTTAGACTGAGATTTTGCAGCCATAACTATATAATGATAGCACAGAAATAGCTGCAACAGTGATAGGTCCTTCTAAAAGGTGAAACTCTTGTATAATTGATCCATAATTCCCATACAAATCCACTCTTCAAACAACTTAGTTTATTAAAATTAGATGATATCTTGCATTTACAGGAGTGGAAATTTTACCACAGATTAACTAACCAAAATCTACCACACTACTTTCAGCAGTTTAATTTTCCCCGGCAGTTAGATATTCATCCCTATCCAACAAGAGACAGACATCTATTAGTAATCCCCTGGCTCAGGTACCAACTGTCAAAAAGCTCAATTAAAAATAGATTACCACAACTAATTGATCAAGCACCAAAAATTATCATAGATAAAATGAGCACACATTGTCTTTATGGTTTATCATTCTATCTAAAAAGGGTATATATCAATGCCTATCAAACAGACTGTACTAATCCAAACTGTTATGTATGCAGTACAAGGTAGCTCATCAGCGAACATGTAATTAAAACAAATTAATGAATATATAGATAATAATTTGGTATTGTCCTGCTTGTAGCACTTACAATCCTTACCACTATTTTCCTTTCATTTGTAGCCAATACTAACACCAAATGGCTCATAGGTGGCATGCACGTCAGCGGCTTTTGGCCTTAGTGAATGTCTCCTATGACCATAATATAACCGGTTTTCCTTGATTATTTTTGTTTATGTAAATTGTAAGTTTATGGTCAAAATAAATACTTTCTGTCTGTCTGTCTGTCTGCCCCAAACACACAATCAAGCACTAAATGTGTATTAAATTTGGAATAATAGATTTACCTGATTTTGTCCAATTCTTCTTGACATCATTTCCTCCAAACTGTCAAGTTTTTCTTGAAGAAATTTGTTTCTCAACATGACTTCTTCGAAGGCAGCATCCCTGCCCATTGTAAGTTCTCTCTGCAGTTTAGTTACCTGCAAGACAATAAGTATTAGTTATAGAGTTAACCAACTTTTTTGTTGGTTATATCCGGACGCCGAAGATAACCAACAAAAACGTTAACTCCAGACTATGAGGGATATAACTAACTTATACTCCATTAGGCATATTAACTAATTTGTTAGATTGTTTGTTTTGTTTTAATGCCTTTATTACATTCAGTTTGCACTCAAGAGGGAGTTAACTAACATTTCCATCGGTTATTGCAAGTGGAGTATAATCATATGTTACAAAACAAAAAAACATCATGATGCATAGCTTGCCATCAAGTGCACTGGCCCTGTGGTTAATGAACTTGTGGGATAGTTTGATGTCAGACCAGGACATTCATAATTAGGTTCACCTCAGCTGGTACTAGTAGTAGTATTTAACTTCATAGAATCGGCAAATTGATTAACCATACCTGATCCTCCAGTTCATAATTTTTCCTTCGCAGTTGCTCCATCTGTTCAGCAACCATAGGTGACGCCACTTTAGTGGCCCATTGTTCTTTCTTTGTCTCAACACTAGGGGCGCTAGTGCTCCTCATGGCTATCTTCAGCTTGTGGTCTAGGTTTTCTTTGTCCTTGTTAGCTCTGAAGAGTCGGGGTATTATCACATGAAATCGCATAAAATATCAAATAACAATAACTTCCTTGGCAGAGGCGATTATACAACTGTTAAAAACAAAAACAAAAAAAAATTACCTGTCAAGACCATTTCTTAACATTTCATTGGCTTTAACAATTTTTTCAATTTCTTGTTCTTTTTCTTTAACCCTCGTCTTCAGCCTGTCCACCATCTTCTGCCATTTTTTGCTCTCCTCCCATCGAGCCACGGCCTCTTCCTGGACGACAAAAAATAAAGTAGTGTTTAGTAAATATATCAACCAACGGATATCATGATCATATTTATATTTAATGATAGAGAGAATATGGTCTAGATTTTCAAACACATAAGGAAGATGCATGAAAGCACTGCCTATTCTTAAAGTAGTATTTAATCTATAGCACTACATCAAGTGATGTATCACATACAGTAAATATTACATAGTTAAGAGAATAACGGAGGATTATATAATTTCCTGAAAAGCAGCATGCACATTCTGTCACACTTCTAGTTTTTCATACATAGATATATAATTTTATAGACAACCTCAATATCATGATTTGATACATGTGTCAAAAAAGAAAAAAATCAGAAAAGGACAAAAATATTCATCTATACACATTAAGGAATACAAATGAAAACATGTTATAAAAATAGACCCAATATAATCAATAAAATGCTACAAACTTTTGCAGGAGCATCTTCTTTGGCTTGCTGCAAGGTTTCATACGGTTTTTCAGCTTGATGGCTTTTACGATTGAGTTCTTCTGTCAAGAGTCTGTTTTTCCTTCGTAATTCTTCTAGTTCTTGTTGAATTCCTTCTGCAACTCCCCTCTGCAATGATAAATATGTAAAACTGATGAGTTTTTATTGTATTTTCTTGTTTTGCCTTATAGTTTTATGAAATTGGAAGAAAGCTGACCTGCTTAGACATAGTTGACATTCTCTCAATCTTCTTTTCTAGTTCTTCAATTTCACTCTCAAGACGAGCTTTATCATCTTTCAGCCTTCGAATCTGGTTTTCTCTCTTAGCTGAAAAATGTGAGCATACACTTTCTACATAAACTGCATAAAATCAGTGTGCAAACATAATTGAAACACTGCAAAAATCAGAGCGCAAACATAAGTGTTTGCACAGCACACACCACCAGCTGCATGGCAGTGGCCCAAACTTAAGTGTGCACAGTGCAGTCACCACAGTGCAAACGATTATTCAGTTTGACAATCCCAACCAGCAAGCTTTCCAATAGATCTCATTTAGATGGGGAGGAGTGAGAGAGAGAGAGCATTGGATAGGACAACATCTCAAAAATGTGCCTTTCACAATTTTCTTTTTTTGCGGGGGGGAAGGTTACTTCATGTTTTGTTAGGGTGAGCTCAGGTTTGGGGGAGACATCTTCCACTCCCCCGTCGGGGACTGTGAAACCTACTCTTATGACTTTGTGCCTCCCTGAAACAAATTTTGGGCCAAAATTTCTGAGCACTTACTGTTTTCCTGACGTAGTTCTTCCACCTCACTGTTCACACTTTCCGTCTTGTCTTTATGTTTCTTCAGTTGACTCCTGAGCTTTTCATTTTTGCTTGTCAGGTCATCTATTTGCTCCTGGAAAATTGATCAAAGAAATAATCTCATTATTAGAATCTAGTCTTTATCAGGATACCTTTCAACCACTATGTCAAATACATCCTTCATTGGTTCTACATAACAGTGGCCGTCAGAGAAGTTTGCACCGTCAGAGAAGTTTACACCATTAATGAAGTTTTGGGAGACAATGACAATGTTGGCAGATCGCAAATATTCTGAATGAAGAGAATGAAAGATATATGTCCCTCATTTTTCATTATCTTAATTCAGAATGTTTTGAATCTGCCTTAACTTCATTGTTGGCCACAATTTCACTTGACGGTTACTGTAGACAAACTTATTGGTTGAAAAGGCTTTATCAAACAGATTATTTGTAATTTGCCAACTAAAGTTTGACATAAGTTAACAGCTTTGATTTAAAAGTTGGCCCCAAATGTGAAAAAGACTTTAGGAGTATATGCAGTCATAAATTACTCATAATAGAGACATGCCTGGAGATTTTTAGTTTGCTTGTCAATCATGCGCTGAACATTCATTTCTACTGAGGCTTGATCTGATGCCGCTTTGACTTCATCCTGGGCCTGGGTCACCATATCTGCTCGCAGTTCCATAAGAGCTTTACTAAGAGCCTGAAACCAAGGAACAGTACACCAAAGAGTTAAAAATATATACGGTTGTCACATTGAAATGCATGTTTTCCAAAAAGTTTAATATTGAAGTTAACGATAACAATATCAATAAACTTTATTGTCCTTGCCAGAAGCTTATTGTGACACAAAACCACCATGTGTCAAAAGAATGACAAGGTATGCATTGTTTGATGACATCATCTATGCAGTGATGTCATCATTCTAGTGTACATTAATGATGCTGTCATCTAATTGTGCATGCTAAATCAGCTTCGGTGGCAGTGCCGTCTGATAGGTTTTCTCCCCATTCAGTAGTTAATTATAAACATAATTATTAGCATCCACAAACCTGGTGCTGTTTTTCTTTCATGGACACCTGGCTTTTTAATCTTTCCACCATGTTCTTCATTGTTGTGGTGGGTGCACGAGAATTATTATCTTTTTCTGTATCAAGCTCTTTCTTTAATAAGTCAGTGTTATTGTCACGTTCAAGAATTTCTGCCTCCAAGTCTTTGATGTGTTGTTGCATCTCCTCTTCTGCTGAAGCATGCTCTCCTAGCATCCTGAAAATTTATAGGATCAATATATACATAATATTATAAAAATCGTAATAAAGTACACCGCATGCCAAAAGTTTGAAGGCATTCAGACTTTCAACATCAGAACAAGATTCAAGATAGTTTAACAAATATTAAAAAAAATATATATAGGATATAACACATGAATTTACTGTGGAGGGAGCTCGCCAAAGACAATCAGTTGTCGCTAACTGGGGATGAGATTAAGAAATTGATAATTGACATGCATGCTAGTGATCAAAGCCATGTAAAACTCAGTGAGCAAATAGCAAGAATACAAGGCTTTTATCATTGCATTGTGTCATTTTTAAAATCTCTGTACAGCCGTTATTTTTGGATGGTAGCGTATCATCGCAAAATCACCATAATGAATTACTTAGACACTTACTTTTCTTTTTCCGCAGCAGTAGATCTGATCAACTCATCATACTTGAACTTGCAGTCTTGGATATCTTTTCTAGCCCTGCCGAGTTTTTCGGTAATTGCAGCCATGGAGTTGTCTTGTTCCGCCACCATGTCCTCCAACTCATTTAGTCGCTTAAGCTGAAAATAATCAATGTTAATGTCAATGAGTTGGTCATATGAGCTCACTAAGCTTCAGGCCCAGTAGCATTGAGACACAGACAATTAGACTTAGTCTGTTATTACTCAACCAAGTCTCAACCGACTTCACGATCTGTAGGCCTATGTAAGTATGATATGAATGTACAGTATGCATGGAGATGTTACATCCTTGGCAGACCATTCTAGAGTCTTTCTCAACTCAGCCTTGAACACGGGGTTAACCACAGGGGCTTAAGAGCTCACACCAGTGCCATCACTGTGGGTGTCTAATGCCAAGTACCCTTGCACCTGGGTGGGGTGAGGCAATGGTTGAAGAGTTTCATGCCATGGTGGGGATTCAACCCACAATCTTTGCTGATAGCAGGTGAGCACCTTAACCACTATAGACCATGGCATCACATAATGAGTATTTAGTATTATCATGGAATTTCACACAGATTTTGGGAACAAAAAATTATATCAAAGACGATAAGCATAAAGGTTTTTATGTAGAAATTATCAGGCCTCAGTTCCCTTCATCCACAGATTTTTTTATTGGTAACATTTTAGAATAAAATCTAATATTACCACTAAGAGACCGGACCTCCACAACTGCATATATATAGCTACCATTATTTTAGACGGGTAAATTCTCAAAAATTCATATTTAACTGGAAAGCCTGAAAGCATATTATTCTGCAACCTACAGTATCTTGTTTGAATGATGAAGTAAGAAGCAACACTACTGTAAGTACTGTCCACTTTGATAAGGGAGTTAAACAAAGTTGTTTGATCTCACCAATACTTAATGCAGTTTGGTAAAGATAATAAGGTGGTGGGAAGAAGAAGCTGCTGCTATAATAAAATTGAATGGATCTGGAAGTCACAACTAAATGTTGTTCCAAACTGAAATGGAATCTGGGTTGCCACTCTGTAATTATTTCAGAATTCCCTGACTTTTTCCTGACAAAATCTCAGTGTCTCTAGACGAAAGAAAAACAAGAATATCCATCGTCATTGCAGCATCACCTGATGCTGAAATTATTGAATTAAAACAGAAACTGGTGAGTGGTGAAATGCAATTGTGTCTGCAGATTAAGGGATGAGGTCTGTTATTATTTTTGTCAAAAGTGTTGCATGTGCAAGTACATTTTTTCCACAATTTTACTACTTTTTTCTATCTCCGAATTAATTTTTATTAATCCCTGGCTTTGAAATTCTCTGACTTTTTCCTGAAAGCACTGTGTGGAGTACTGTGTGGAGCATCACTCGGTCAACAAAAGAGTTTGACATTGCCGAGGGCCACAAATGCTGAACAGTCTGAAATGAATACTTTTTTTTTACCCGTCTAAAATAATCGTAGCTATATATATGCAGTTGTGAACGTCTGGCTGGTTCTTTTAATTCCATTCAAATAAATAAATAATGAATTCTCAAAGCATCTGACTAGTGCGCCCTGGCGCTTGGATTCAAGAAACCAATTCTATTTTTCCTTTAATAGCCATCGTTGATGGAAATTCATATGAGGCCAGGTGCAGTGATTAAGAAAGCTGAGCTCCAAATTCATTTCTAAACTAGGCTGGACAAGCTAATTATTGTCTTCTGAGACATATTGTTTTCTAAGGCTGTTGTCTCAATAGGGTAGATATGTAAGAAGGTGCCTCATCTTTTTATGCTTTCCAAGTGAAATGAAAAAGTTTGTATTCAATTCTAAACCTAATGGGCAACCAGTGAAGTTCTTTTGTACTACTTTGTGCAATTTGATGTTTCTTCAATCTTCATTCTTTCTGTCAATTGTGCTACCCAAGGGCCATTGGTTACATCAATAGTCTGGCAATGCAGAGTAGGGAGTTGCACAAAAATGTCCTTTTAAGTAAAAAAAAAAGTGCACACAATAACATTTATGCTGATTGGCAGCTAATATGATTAATTGAATGTTAAGTCGTTTTAACTAAGCACTTAAGCTATGAATAATAAAAAATATATATGTATGTACATTGTGTCTACAGCAGTGCACTTGCTCATGCAATACTGGCCAGTTGTCATCAATAAATGTCAAATAACTGACGTCAATTTACTCAAACCATGACAAAAATACTGTTATTAGTTAATTGTGATTTTTCAAACTATGAAAGTATTTCATAGTTAATAAAATATTCATGAGTGAACTCCTCAACAAAGTTACAATGATCATGGCACCATTTAGTGAATTATTTTTGACAGCTTTATGACAAACTGTTATCTGCTTCAGTGCCTGTAGGACATAGGTGATCACAGTCCAATCATGCGCAGCAAAGTCATCATGGTGCACTACTGGTTGCAGTTCATGTTGGCAGCTTTCGGTTCCAGTTTGCAGCAATCAACTGACCTTTATTTCATCCAACTTGATCCGGCGAAACAAGTTGATGCCGAAAAACTGAATCACCTAACTTGCAACACATCCATACCAAGGACAGGAAGAAGATGTTGTAGTCTGAAGGGCATCCTCGATGACCTCTGTCTTGGGTATGACATGATAAAGTTGCTCTGCAAATTATGCCATTATTCTTCTAACTCAGGACCTTACAATATCCAGGGCAAAGTCTTTGTTGCTCAATGGCACAATAATCGAACAAGTGGTAAGTAAATTTTATGCTTTTAGCGACTTATTTCTATCATTTTCTGCTTCAAGAGGATGCATCTGGCCCAGTTCATTAATGTTCATCATTCAGATACATACACTTTTACCAGATTCTAATTTGTTACTCACAAATATTAGTCAGTTAACAAAATCTTATTATATTCATAAGGAAACCATAGGGCTGGCCAGTTCTCGTGTGCCCTTGTACCGGGAAATAATAATACGATGCATGATGTCACCGATGCACAATCCTAGATGACGTCATCAGTAATTAAACTGTGGTCACATCATGTATTGTATTAGTAATTCCAGGTACAAGGTCACACCAGCCCTATTGATAGGAGATTTTTACCTTTCTACCATTAATAGTATTAATACTAACAAACGGTGTGGTCTGGGGTTTTCAGAAATATTCGCGATCAAGACAATAAGAGACCCTTTTGAGATTTCAGAAATTAAAAAAGGAGAATTACATTTTAATATCAGGTGTTTCACCAAATACTGGAAATTCAATGTTATTTGACGGCAGTACTAATGGCGTGAATTTTGGCAAATCTCATGGACTTTGTTTAGGTGACTTGGATAAGTGTAAAAATGGAATAACTATAGCAGCTTGGTTAAAGGTTGGGACCAAACCATCCACATCAAAAGAGTGGTACTATTTTACGACTGGAGCGCATACATTGTCTAATGGTTGGACTTGGTATCAACGTAATGGAAAGGTCCACTTTGATGCTCAAAATTCTACAATGAAATGGTCTAGCACCATTGTAACATTGCAAACAGATGTCTGGACCCATTTGGTTACATCCTGGCATGGTACAGAAGGAACAAAGGCTCATGTTGACTTTGAACTGGCTGCATCTCAAACCACTGTCACTGCAGGTTCGTCATCCAACAACTTCCTTGATATGCAAATGGCAAATGGCATATGTCAAAATGAATGACGCCAGCACAAAAGGAAATTTTACCATTGACAAACTTAACATTTGGCAAAAGAGTCTCTCAAATGAAATGATCAGAGAAATCCAGCTGAGGACATTCTTCTAATGTCAATCAATTCTTTAATTTCATGGACAAATATTTAATTCATTTTACTCGATTCACAGAAAAGCCAAGGTATAATGACTAAAATTCCAATTAATTAACGTATCTGTATAATCATTGTGAACATTAGTAGCACATGTGAGACACATGGTAACCTATCCACTTACAAGAATGTTAAATAATTAAGTCTATAAAACAAAATATTTCAAACTTTACCTGTTGGTTGGTAGGCCCTTTAGATTTAGGTTTGTCGACAGATTCCAGAGCAGCTTTTTTGAAGCTGGAGAATGCTGCGTCATGAGTATGATGAAGTTTTTCATGAAGATGCTTCAGCTCTTGTTCATGATGCACGTTCATGCCTGACATGTCATCACGAGCTTGTTTCAGAAGTTCTTGGTATTTCAGTATTGTTTGTTCCTTCTGGTTTATTCTTGCCTGAAATGATAGTAATATCACGAGTATATTTACAGTCAGACTTGCGTCAAATGGTCAACAAAGGGAATTGACAACCTGGCCATTTACAACGGGTTGCTGTTTAATAGAAGAATAAAACAATAAATGAATATACCGTCAAGGAAGTGGCCATTTACAACAGGTAACCTCTCTACCCAGGTGACCATTCCAGCAGGTTTGAATTTACGAAACTTTGTAAAAGTGAACTCCTTCCATTGGACAGTCCAACCCACTTATACTTATGACGATCATATTACAATAAGCACAGATATGACTGTAGGCTCCCAAACAAAAACAAAAACACTCACTTGTAAGCTCGCTACAGTTGACTGAGCCACCCTCAAAGCTTTTCTCTCTTCAGGACTTTCCTCATGCATCTCCATCCCTTTTGATGTTGCTGCTGCTGTGGCTTTAATTATGGCCTCATCCCTCTCTTTAGAAGCTGGTAGTCTTAGTCTAAGTTCATTTATGATCTTGTCTCTAGTTATGACTTCTTTTTCCTTGCTTTTGAGATCTTTTTCCAGCTCTTGTTGACGCTTTAAAAATGCATAACAGAATACATTAACATAAACACCATATAGAGAACTATTAGAGATCAATCTTAACACAGAAAATGATGACTAAAAGGTTCTTGCTCAAACAGGGCTGGTCAGTTGTCGAGTGACCTAGGACCCGGAAGTAATGGCACAATGCATGACATCACAACAGCCCAATTATTGATGACGTCATCTAGGATTGTGCATTGGTGATGTCATGTATTGTATTAGTACTTCCGGTACAAGGTCACACGAGAACTGGCCAGCCCTAATAGCACAATGCATGATGTCACTATCGCTGAATTATTGATGATGTCATTTAGTATTGTGTATTGGTGACGTCATGCATTATCCTATTACTCCAGGTCCTAGGTCACACGAGATATGAACAGTCCTATGGTATATAAACTTTAGTGTTTCTTCACACCTTTTTAGCAACTTCAGCTTCAGCCTTTGCATCCAAAATAATCTTAACATTGATCTTTATTGTCGACACCGCATGATCCAGCTGCTTTGAAATTGGCCAGTTGCTGTCTGGGAGAGCGCCAACTGCTGACTCAAACTGGAAATAAAAATCACCAACTCCAATTAGTTCAGATACAACAAATTTAACTACAATACTAGTCAGAAGACCATGCACCATTGGTTCAAAGACAAATCCATAGAGATTGTTTTGTATTGAATATTCAGTTAACTTGTTTAATGTTTGAAGTAAATGTATGATGACATGGTAAAAATACAATTAGATTCCTTATTCCATGTTACACATCTACATACGGAGCTTTTTAAGGGGCATGCAACAAAAAAACAAAAAAAGAGAGGATTTTCGTTCGCACAAAAACATAATTTGCATTCATACGAAAAAATATTTGCTTGCACGAAAAATAATTACTTTCGCTCGAAAAAACATTGTGAAACTATGCATTACATTGCATGGCATAAATTTGCCATCCGTTGTTAAAAACCTATGAAATTAGATATGTGATCACAAAGTAACAATTCTATACTCAATCAAAATTGCAAGCTGCTACAATAATAGTTTTTGTAAAAATCAACATTAAAATCGGCGTGTTAAAATGCTGGTTTCAGACGTAAAAAAAATGACCTCTGTGTTTATATTTTTTATCTCAGTTGTTTATTCACCAACAACTACCAAAAATCAGGCATTGCGCTTTTCATGATATTTTCCAAGTTTTTCTGAAATTTCATAATTATATGTGCAATTTTTTTAAACACAATTATGACTCAAAACATGGGCTACCAGCTGAAGTTAATATTCTTAATTTCACTGGCTATAAAGGGACATCACTAATTCGGATATAATGCTTTTAAAATTATGCCAAATATACCACATGATAGCCCAGAGGCTCTAATTTAAGTCTATGGCTTTGCTTGTCAATATCTTTTAAATAAAAAAAACAACAGGAACATTATATGAGCAAAGGATGTGTATTTTTTGTAGTCTTAACTTAAATCCAGTCATTAATTAGTCAGTCATAATAGATAGATAGATAGATAGATATGGAAAGTTCAGTTTACATTACAAGGATCAATAATATAGCTTGCACTCAAAACAATTTCTGTAATCAATGATAAAAATAATTAATAATAGCAATTACTGTGTATTACATAAACACCGTAGGAAATCATACCATGTCATCATGTTACTCATTAGTCAGTCATAATAGATAGATAGATAGATAATTGCTATTGGCACAACCAATTGAATGCCTTGATTGACAGTATACAGAAAACATGATTATGTACGATAAAAGAGGGAGAGTTGGTAATAACACAAAAAGTTGCCTATTGGCTATCCCCTTATCTTGATGGATGAGTATAGAATGGTCGATTGTACATTAGAACGCGTTTTGCAAGGGAACGAAAATATTTTTCATTCAATGGCAGATATTTCCGTTCCTTTTTATTTTTTATTTTTACTAATGTCCCTTTAAAAGCTCTGTATATCTACCCAAATGTTTGGGTCATACACTTGCCTAAGCGTAGACACCAAGTACCAGGTAACATTATCTAGTGTTTCTTTTGGCGACTACCAACAGAACATGTCAAGTTTACCTGCTCCGGCAATCTCTCCATGTTACCCAATACATGGGGACTAAACTTGCCTGAGTACAAACACCAAGTGCCAGACCTGTACCCTTATATTAATTCAATCTCTTATTCAATGCAGTTTTCGAGCAACTACCAACTGAACTGTACAAACCTGATTAGCTGCTCCGGCAATCTCAGCTTGAGTCCTCTCCATGTTAGAGATAATCCTCTCCAATTCCAGCTCTCTCTGCTCCCATTCCATCTCCCTGAGTTCAAATTCCTTGGCAAGATGCACTTTCTCTTCCTCCAGAGAGAGAAGTTCACTCTCATGTTTTTTGGCAATAGTCTCATGAAAATGAACCTGCAACAAAACAAAATAATGCTTGTTTGCAGATTGCAATATCACAAAACTTTCTCGCGCAATGTTTATCCAATATACAATATAATAAGCTCAATATCTGCAAAAAAAGTTGGCCATGGAGGCTAGCTAAGCTTCTATGTATCAGGTCATTATTCCCAAGACCCTATAATGCATAATGCCTCCAATGCCCCTATGAGCAATTAGATGGACAGATTGGGCAATATGTGTACAGCTCATCTACAATTGCTCAAATTTCACCATTTTCTTGTATCACACATTCTCCAGTGTACAGGCCTTCATAAGGTGTTACAATATTAGTCGGATCACACCTGTTTATAATGAGCACATCATAACCAAAGGTTAGATCAAGGTCAATGTCCTGTAACTAGGTAATGATAAGGGCATTGTCCAGGAACAGAGTATTTGTCTTTTAAACCAGATCCACATAGAAAGAAACCTGTTGGTTTCAACACTTTTTGAAGGCACCAAATGCATCATTATAACCAATTGAGTATTTTCACTGAACAGCCCTGAATTCAGCAGGACATAAGTCTTTCCTCTCCTCTTATTACTCATTTTGCTTTTCAGACACAATATTCAATAAATATAACTTTCTCATAAAAAACAAACATCAACTAAATGATAAAGAGTCAAATATACATTAAAATGCACTAAAAATACTGCTGCTAAGATGCACTTGGCTTCACCCAATCACAGCCAAGGGCGGGAACTTTTTCAGCCAATACATTGTAGTATTCTGTTTTAGCCACCTGGTGGAAATACAGAGAACCTTCCGTGAAAATCCACTATTTCGATTGTTATTTTTTATCAGTGATTCAATTCCTTACGGTCACAATAACATACCTGGTGTTTCAGTTTGTCAATTTGCCGTTTATGTCTGACGTCTTCCAGTCTCAAAGTTTCCATCTTGCTGTGCCACTCTGCGACCTTCTGGGCTCCTTTACCATCTTTCAAGGTCAAAATGAGATCTTGAAGACCTTTGTTTTGGAGTTCTACTTCTGCAAGTTGGTCTTGGACTCTTTCTCGATCTTCATTAGTCTGCAAAATTAACAAACGAAAATTGATAAGCGTTTTGCGATTGATTTTTTAACAGATTTAGCATTATTATTCTTTGAAAATGATAAACAGCTTCCCCTAAAGAAAATTACACGGATCAACAACAGAACAGTCTGACCAGAATTACATAATGCAAGCTGTGTCATGCTAGTAGCACAAATCTATCTAATCCAAGATTATTCTATCCTTTAGATTTTTTTATAAGTTTTTTTCCAAGATCATTAACAACAGGCCTTATTCAAGCACAGAGAGATGAGGTAAGTCTCACTTTTCTTAGATCCTCCTCAATCTTTCCCTTATCTTCCTGGATGCGAATCATCTTATCCGCAAATTTCTCCTGCTGCTGCAACGGCACTGAGCCAGCATATTTCCGACGCAGGTCTTGTATGGTACTTTTCATGTACTTGACCTTACTGCGAGACTCTTGACGATTATGGTAAATGGTCTGGTCCTTGTCGTCAATTTTCTGTTCCGCCCTCAAGACATGCGCCTCCAATTTTGTGATCTTCTTCATGGCATCTTCTAATTTTCTTACAGCCGTGCCTTCGCTGATTTGTAGTTGAATGATATGTCGATGCAACTTGCCTGATGGAACAACACCAATAATTCAATTAACCATCAAATAACAGCCACCCTATCTGGGTCTTTACTTTTTACAATTATTCATACAGTGACAGACTACAAGAAAGACAGCAACATAGCAACATTTACTGTTTCAAAATTTGTCCTATATTGAAGTCAGATAATGTTTACTTACTTTAATTTTTCTTTGGTGACACATACCTGCGATGTTAGTTCATCACATCATGGAATCTCAGGCAATTATCTCATATTAACAATCATATTTACCAAAAAGCTAAATATTATGTCTTATATTCTCTTTTTCTTTTTTATGATGACCCATATGCCAAACATTGCTTAAAAATTAATAAATATAGCCTGATTCCGAATTCAGGTATTGCATCAAAATAACAAAATACAAACCAATGATAGCCTTCTCATCACTCTGAGCCTGGAAATCAAGCAGTTGCTGACGCAAAGACATCACTTCCTTGTCTCTCGACACTTGTTTGGAGTCCAGCACTCTGCATTGTGTTATCGCAACCTCGGATATCTCTCTCAGCTTCGAGCCTTCATTTTTCAACTCCGCTTCAACCCTTTCCAAGTCACTAATCTTTTTCCTGTCGGCGTCACTGATTGACTTCGTCACAGAATCTAACAAGCAAATATTGCAAGGCATCAATATGGAGTGACCAGTGACCACAACAAATAACACAAAAAATGTCTTTGCTTTAATAATGCCAAAGTAGCCAAATGGAATGGAGGCACAATGAGTAGTGTAGTGATAGATTTTTTAAAGGCTGTGACGTAAGTTTGATATTACAAAAGGGGTTGCTTACTTGCTAATTCATCTCGCAATTCACGTTCAACTTTCTGAGCTTCTAAGTTCATTTTCGTGATCTGAAAATAACGATAGTGGTACATTAAAATCCTCCCATTCCAATACTATAATAGTTAAAGCTCTACTCTCTCAAAATTACTATTTCCTAAAACTTCATCAAATGATTGACAATCACCTTATTTGATCAAGGTACACTAAATATGTGTAAGCTAATGAATCTATCAGGCATCATTGTTCAGTATTGTGACATCATCACTAGGTTTGTTTACATATTGGATTTTGGATAGCACGAAAAGTTATATCCTAGGTGAAGTTTTTTATTTCTTAGAGAGATAGTGAACCCTGCAAGGCTCTGGATAGTAGGTAATCAGTATTGAGAAGACAATGAAGTGAATGCAATAGATTTTTCCCACTGTCATATTGAGTGACCATCCAGCTTTAAATAAAACCACAAGTGAGATTTCGCATTTTAGACCTTTGGATTACCTCTGCAAATTTTTGCTCAAGTTCGAAGTTCCTATCTTCGAGCTGTCTGAGTTGGGTTTTTTGTTGCTCGTACATGCGATGAGCATGATCTGCTCTTTGACGTTCATTCAGTTCCCTCATCTCGATGACAGTTAAGCGGTGAGACATTGAAAGTGCGTCAGAGTCTGTCAAGGCACTGGTGCTGGTCATTCCTGGCGGAAAACAAAATTGCAAATTTACAAAATCAAACTTCAAATGAATAATTTTTTTGTCACGAAGGTCATAACTTGTAAAATCTATTGGCAGTAGGAATATATTTCTGTTATTTTGACAGTTTCATGGCTTCATGGCCATACCTTGTGCTCTCATTTTTTCAAAAGCAGCCTCCAGTGTATGCAGTTTTTCTTTTTCAATCTCCATAGTTTGGCGAAGTTCAATATTTTCTTTTTTCAAGTGCTCGATCTCAACCTACAATCAAATGAAAAACCAACCAATGAATATACCAATGTGTATTACTACACATTTTTTGCAAAGATGTAATTTGGCAGTAATTGTTTGGGCATTAACTTAATTTTGGTTTATCTAACTGGATGGCCACTGCACTAGACACTGTGACATTTTAATAATTTTATGGCCATTGACCACAAGAGGAGTACATGTCGAATAAGGCAATTATACATAACATAAACATAAACAGTGTATTGTATAGAGTACACAGGTTACACACCTCAAAACCTTGAGAAGCTTCGTTTCGCACAACAAGCGAGTTGCTGCGATCCAACAGGTCTCTGTATTTCTCAGTAAGTTCTGTGTATTGTTTATTGGCCATTTCTAGATCTAAGGCCGGCACAGCCCCATCCAATGCTTTTTGCAGAGCAGCAATTTTAAATGACGCCATGTCCTGCAAAGAAATCATAATTATTGCAAAAATTCTGGGTTTATTTGCACCGGAAAAAAGAAACATAATTTCAATCAACTTTACCTTGTATCTTTGGAGATAACCCAGTCTTTCAGATATTGCTCTCTCCATCTGCATCATTTCATTGCTAAGTTTGTTGTTTTCCTGAAACACATTAATAAATTACAATCAATTGGCTTGTTTCTATGATGCAAGCAAGCATACAATAGAATTACGTTGTTCCTCAATTTAATACCAGAAATTCTTTACTATTAATAAACAAATAGCAAAAGATATTTAGCTATTAACATTATCACATTTAATCAATCTTTATTTGCCTCAATAATTGAGATAATGCATGAGTATGTGTACATAAACATTCAGCATTTTCTTTACCCTAAACATCGGAACAATGAGTGTGTAACCCACCTTTCTTAAAGTGGCTTCCATTTCCTGCACTGCATTATATCTTCGAGCTAGTGCTTTTTCATTGACTCTTAATACCGTCATCTTTCTTGTTGCATCTGCTAACCGTCTTCTGACCTCAACCTCATCTTGATTCAGGGTGTCCAATAAACGCTGCAAGTAAATGTTCAATACATCATACAGAGAAAACTTTGACCTAATTATGGGATATACGAAACACAAAATTTCTGATGAGATGTGACAAAAACGGTAAAAAATTTTAAAAATCTTACGTCAAACTCCTCTACTCTAACTTTATCATCCTCATTGCCATTTCGCATTTCTTTTATTTGTTTTTCCACCTTCTCTTGTGCATTTTGCCATTCCTAAAAGAAACATATTGCAGTTACATCACCTGTACATCTATTGAATGTACTAACAGCAATATTCAAAGCAACTCAATCGTCCATTTCCTACTGTACCTTCTTATCTTTGAGATAATCCTGATAAAGCAAACTCTGCTGGTGTCTCATGACGGCATACTTTCTCTTGTAAGTGTCCAACGCGCCTTCCATTTTTGCGATCATGTCCTCTTTCAGGGACACCTCCTGCATAAAGAGGTTAATCTATTTTACCACCTTGTTTAAATTGTAATATGTAAATGTATTGGTTACAGACAGTTACACTCATGCAGTCTCAGCCGACTTCGCAATTACACCCTTGGCAGGCCTGTTCAAGCATGAGCCGTTCTCAACTTTGCGGTGCCCTTTACAACTGCCATCACTGCCTATACTATAGCGAACTACCTTTGGCACCCAAAGTGGTAATAGTTCAATAAATTATATGATGAAGTTTAAGCGTACACACTATAAAATTAATCTGAGACAGTCAGGCGAGGACTGTTGGTTGATCGGACATGGAATGACCCAACACTGACCTGCAACACCTGGACCAGGTGCTCATTGAGACTAGCTATCACTTCAGAACTAGTCACAGCCATTCCCTCTGGTAAAGGTATAGCTTGAAAGTGGGTGCCTGCTCCGACTTCTTTCAGGGTCTTTAGTTCTCCTTCCAAGTTCTCAACCTGTGTGTAGGAATTGAATAACCAAAGTGAAATTTTTCAGTGAACTCATAAGAGCCCTATGTTAGACATACAGTATTAGGTGGCATATAAATGCAACTGCAAAATCACAGGGACATCAGAGGTTAAAATATATCACTCTGAAACTACCAGGTCACTTCTTAGTGTGTCTCTATGTGTCATATGATCACACATACATTAATATACATATTTTCAATCATAAATATTACAAATGATAGCAAATGCAAGCAGCATAAATGTACATTGAATAGTAAAAATGAAATATTGTTCAGGTAAGATGACGATGACGTACACAGAGGAAACAAACTTACCTTGCTTTGTGCTTTGTCCAGGTGAACCTGGGCTTTAGTGGCTTCAAAACGAGCTTCTTTCAGTTCTTGACGCAATTCTTCATTGTGTCCAGTCAAGTTGTCCACCTGGGCTTTGAGGTAGAGCGAGGTATCATACCTACCAACCAGATTTTTGGCTTCTATCGCCTGTGAATAGACAGGAACATTAATTAATTTGACAGGTGACATGCGAAGAAATTGAAATCAAAAGTGACCTTCAGATGTACCTACCGAAAGCATGCGTTCCAAAGATGGACACTCAATCTTTTGATCTTCACTGACATCTGTGAATCATTTCATTGTGGAAAATTCAATTAGCAAAGCCAGACTGCAATGACACTCAAAATCTTATTTCCGCACAAAATACAAAACTTCAACCGAGTACAAAACACAAAACTTTAACTGAGTACAAGACCATCAGTTTGTTTCGAGTAAAGTTACCTTGTTCTTTAAGTGCAGCTTGAATCTCTGTGAGTCCATTTTCTAAGCCTTTGTTATCTTCCTCCAATTCCTTGTTCTTGACTTTCAGCTGAGCACTTTCCTGCCTGAATTCATCAACCTTTTTATTCAGTCGACTTATATCTTCATCTAGCTGAATGTTCTGCAATGTAAAGCATGAAATAAGACGTGCAACTTCTGCGTACCAACATAACAGCCATTTCCATGATGATAGATAATTCAATGTACTTGGAACAACTACTACGTGCATCAATTATCAATATATGATAAAATCTTCTCCCCATCACAATTACTCTATTAATCTTCAAAATATGCAGAGAGTGAAAATTGACTTATGATCATTGATAAATCCGAACAAATATGACTGACATACGAGTGCACCATACCTTAACACGCATTGTATCATGCTCGACCTCTCTCTTCATTTCACCTCCGATAAGAGGAGGAGCAATAAGGTTGCTGGTGCCGTACCTATGTCGACCCTCAACTGTGTCAGTCAGTGATGTGAAAGGTCCAAGCACATCATCTGCATCAATGCCCATCGCAGCGGCCCTGGAAGTATGCAGACGGTTAGATACATCTGGGAAGAACATGCGTCAAATTTGGTATTGCAGTTTACCCCACTAAGTATCAGAGCATGAATTCGCAGAGGCCTCTTTTATGAAACGTAGAGAGCATCTCTGTACTTATTCAACCACATGGTTGCTACAGCATTTTATAAACTATCTGTCTATCTCTCTGCGATTTTAAGACATCATGTTTTTGAAGTAATGTTTAGTAATGTACAGTAGAACTTTTATAAGATCACCTCACTATTGAAACCACAATACAATAACCATTAAGACCACCCAATTTTGGACTCAACGGGGGTCTTGCAATTGTATTTTACCTCATTATAATGACCAACTCATCAGTAAGACCAGCAAAATTCATGCCAGAGGTAGGCTTAATGGCGAGGTTCTAATGTAGTATTGTAGACTGAATTATCTTAGTCGAGACTATACACATGCTTGTTGAATTACATACCTTTGTCCTGCCGCAATTGCAAGTTTCCGATTTTGTTGTCTTAAAATTAATCTCTCTTCCTCTAACCGATCAACCTGCAAAACAAATATGGGAGTTATATCACCATGGAGCAATCTACGAGGCCACAAAAATTGACCGATTGACTTTCAGACATCAAGAACTTAGGACTGCTAGGTTGACCAAAAAGATGTATGCGAACAGTGCCCATCACAGCATGTAAATTCAATTCACAAAAGTTTAGCATTGTAAAATATTCTCTTAGCATCCAGCTGTATCTAAACACAGCATCAATTTTAGGAGCAAACAACTATTATCCCTATGATAATCAACCATTAAATTTTTTACATCATAGCACCTAGATTGATGGATACATCAGACCTACCTCATTCTGTAACAACTTGTTGAGTGCTCGATCTTCCTGCATACGTTTCGCTTTCTTATTAAGAAACTTTGACGTATCCAATGGTTCTTGGGGATCCAGACCCAGCCTCTCTCTCAAATCCTCTGCTTGGTCATAGAGTTCATTGACCTTTAACTCCAGCTGGTTAATCATCTGAACATACTCTTCCAATTGCCGATCCCGATGGGTGATTTTCATCTTGCATTCTTTAATTTCAGCGACTGCCTCCGATAAGCCATATTCTCCCTGTTAATGATGAAATAGTAGTCGTTTTTGTATTCAAACATGTATGCTATTGACCCGCGGGATTATCAGATGACTGAGTGGCCCCTTGATAGCGACCTTCAGTCTTAAAGGGGTCTCCCAAAGTAAAGAGTATAATTAATTATACAATTACAACCAATCCTCTCTATAACTACTCCCACATATATAATACATGTACTAAGTTTGAGACTAAATTGTTAATATTAAAGTGGTCTTAATGAGGTCATCTATAATGATACTAAACTGTGTGGCCTAATTAGGAAGTGGTCTTATTACTGAGGTGTCATTCAGCAAGGTTGAAGTGCACTTTAAGGATGATATCTAAATGTGAAAAAAAGATTATTAACTTACCGACTCATACTGTCTCATCCTCTCGAGAGCTTCACTCAGTTGTTTCTCTTTCTCTGCAGCATCTCTTTCGGCCTGAAAATTGAGCAGAAGAATAATTCATCATGTAACATACTGTACTCAAACAAACATATTATGCACAGCACACCCAAATATTCAATAAATAATTGTAAAAAAATCGACCTCTTGAGCTCTCTTCTCAGCATCCTGCAACACATCTTCCTTCTCTTGAAGAGTGGCCTGAATCTGTAGCAGTCGTTTCATCTGTCGCTCTCCCATTGTACTCTTGGTTCCTTCAAGAAAAAATTTATAATATATTATACATGTATGTATAATACATAAATGCATTCAGTTTCACTAAAATGTGAGGTTTACAACGTAAGTACACACCTTTCATTAACTCATTTCGCACATCAACAATGAGCGATTCATTCATCTCAAAATTTGTGGCAGCGTCCTCAAGTTTTGTTTTCAGTTCCTCTATTTTCTTGTCTCTTTGTTCAACAGCCTGCAAAACAAAAGCACAACTCGTTATATAAATGAATAAAACTTCACCCAATACCCACAGATGACACTCATTCAGATATAATGGAAAATTGCAATGATCACAATCCACCAGTGTATACCTTGGTCAAAGCAGCCACACTTGTCTTTTCACTGTCCATATTCGCAGCTATCAATTGCTCTTTCAGTCTCACCACCTCATTCTGCAGATCCATCACATCTTCATCTTTCTGGGCTAAAATCATCTGATGACAAATAAAGACATCATAGCAATATTTATCCATATCTTTCTCTGATCAATACAAATGGCAAAGCAGCATGATTTACAAATGAATACAGTTTGATGGACACATTAATGACGAGAACGGTTAAAACAATAGTAAAGTAATCAGGGATGTGAGCAGCAGGCTCCCAAGAAAATCTAACTTGTATTTTAAATCTAATTTTTATTAGTGCCCCCCCCCCCCCCCCCCCCCCCCGCTACAGGGGGAAAAATAGATGAAACAAATAAAAATAAATTAAATGAGGCCGATATATCCAAGGAAAAAATCAAATCCCAGATTTATAACTACGACATTGTCTATGAATGAACTTTTGCCAATTTCAACAATGAAACCGGGATATACGAACACTTTTTGATAGTCCAAAATGGTTGATTATAAATTGGTCTGGCTCAGACTGACTGCATCACACAATACATACCTTCCATTCATCCACTTTCTTATTAACCTGAGCCATTATCTCATTGTCAGCTTCCACATTTGTCTTCACATTTTCCTGGAGATCTTCAATCTATTTGTAAATCAAAGAATATCCTTTATATTTATAATTTTATAGACTAATATATACTTTAATTTTATGTGTATTGTAAAATATTCCTCTGAATTTGTCTTTTTTAACCCTTGTTTACAAATGTCATATTTCAAATGCATGTGTTCAACTCTTAGTTGCCATTAATCATGATTTATCTATTTATTATTCATTGACATCGAAGACACTAACTGAGCAAAGTAATGCATTCATTCCACTTCATACTACGATTCAATGGATGACCATTTTAATCAATAACTCAACCCAACGCACTCTAGCTAAAACTTACTGCAAAATCAATTTCACTCACCTGGTCTTTTAGGATATCATTCTCACGCCTTAAATCCTCAACCATCTTATCTGACGAATCTACAATCATTTTCAGTTTAACGTAATCGTCCGTTGTCTTGTCCATTTCTACTCTAGCTTCTTGTAGTCGTCCTTTCATTTCTTCCGCCTGTTTCATTAGCTCTGTGTTCGAATTAGCCAGCATCTATATTATGCAAATAAATGCAGAAAAATTCATCACAAATGTAACAATAAACAGTATGAGACCTATCTTTCATGATGTGTAATGTTACTTGAGGTGAAAACACTGATCACAGATAATTGATAATTCATTGAAGACTTACAGCATTCTCATCAAGAGCAGCATTGAGTAGCCTCGTTTTACTCGTGAGTTTACTTTGATATTCCGTATCTACATCCTGACGCGCGGCCATTGTGTCTCTCTGGGCTTCAACTTGACGTTGGTAATCACGCAGATCATCTTGAAGTTGGTCAATCTGAAATGGATAAAAAAAAACATGAGATGAATTACAGCGATATTTAAGCAAGTTTGTATACAAAGCCTACCCGACTATCCTGGTTGAACATGATGAACAATAAATAAGAAGTTGAATTACGATTAACGATTACGATTAACCCATACACATTAAACATCATTAAATGCATAAATAAAAAACGGGAAGACATCATAGATTTATAAAATATAAACTACCTCTCTCTTCATATCCCGAATTTCTCTGTCTGATTGGTTGGCTCTTGCTGCTTCCTGAAACAAAATCACTTTTCAATGTACTGCTATATAACATATAAGAATTTAGTTTTGTCTGCGAAAGCACTGATATATCAGAATTAAGGCTAATTGCTTCCAGTTTTCCAGTTAGTCACTTACATGTTCAGTGGCAGCTTGCTCATCTTGTAATTGTCTTTCTTTCTCTCTTAGATCACGTTGAAATTGTTCCACTTGGTGTTCAAGGTCACTGATCTCCTCTCGAACATGACGCATGTCTCGACTTCCACCCCCCTTTTGTGCATCTGGGCCAAATCGCTGTGAGTGTGAGAAAACAAGAAATTACTCACAGGAAATAACATACACAAATTAATTCTGAGCTCTAACATCTCTGAAATAATGTCCGGTGTGATTATTATAACCATTTATCTTTTCATCATTATAGTGTTATTCTGCACCTTCAGGTTCTTGTTTTCTCTTCTCAGTTCTTCAACTTCTCTCCTCAGTTCATTGTAGTCTCGTTCTGTGAAATAAGAGACATGCATATATTCAGTGTCAAGAGTTCAAAAACTATAGTTGCTGGTATATAGAAAGGTAATACCACCACCTCAAAATTCTCATCACTGAACCCTATACTCATCTCAACATGGTTTTTTAAAAATTTCCTATTTTAATATAGTCTAAGATGATTAGAGTTATTCCCAGATGTATCTGAAATATATGAAAATTGGACAGGTCCAGTACCTTTTTTTCCTGTAGACCTTTCGCCTTCTCTGGCCAGCCTTTCTAGCTCTCCCTCACATTCTTCTGCTACTGATCCTTTGACGACCATCATTTTTTGGGTGACGAAGAAAAGTTTTCTAAGACGGTCTGGATCATCTTCCTTACTTGGGTTAAACTGAAAATAAATATTAAGATGGTCTGTTTCATATATTTTGGGATATTACAAGGAATAACACTTTTAAATGTGACCATGATAGGAGAAACATGAGGGATCAAACTTGTTGCCAGTACATGTAAAAGTATTTTGCCATGAGACAGGTGTTGTCATACCTCAGCCAGTTGTGAAAAAACTTCATCACCCTTCTCCCCGTCCAACTCATCCAGGTTCTCACTGACATCTATGATGTCTTCCCATTTTAAATTCGGAGGCATCTTGTCACCTTATGAAGGCTTATCTAAATTAAACAGGCAGTGAAATAATATATATTGCATTCATGTGGGTTAATCAATAAGCAAAAAATGCCTTGCAGAGGTGGGAATACCCGAATAAGCAAACAACAGGCAATAACAAGTTATCAACAACGGTAATTTAACACATTTAAGAATGCGTGATGTCCAATAGTAACACTGTAGCATTCTTCTGAAATATTTTAATATACATGTACTTGATTCATTCATTTACAATCACATGTACTGATGGATTAAAATGTACATTTTTTATTATGCCAAGTTAATTATGGACTACATATAGATATTATGCATGCCAATCTAGGAATTACAGAAATAAATTTTAATTTTATGGGTACGATAGGCATATTGCAATGACGTCATATCACGATCTTTATTAGTTATCACACCCAAAAGCATAGCCTTGCACTGGCTTGCAGCTTGACATGACAGAGCTTGACAGTTCAGCGCACCTGCATTCCATAGCAACATGTCATAAGCAAGCGCCTCTCCAAGTCGCAAGAACAAGCCGAAAAATGTGTAAATGACGCGGGGACTTGTATTACAAAGAAAATAAATTACGGCTCAATACCTTCTGGACGAATTCTATATCAATTGTTCAAGATAAACTTATTTTTTCACAGTAAATCGACTCATTGTCGGGTGAAGAACTCCCGCTCCTACACTCGTATCGCCATGTTGTTTACAAACATTGCAGCGCCACCTATTTCAATACTGTCAATGAAAGTCTCATGCAATGCTGCCCTCTCACGGATTCTTTGTTCACCATTACCCACCTTTCACATTAAATTATTCTTATGGATTACTTTCTTATTCCTCTGTAGTAAAAATCACAGCTTCCACTGCATTACATCCTCAGATACCCTAATCATTCCTACAATTAAACAGACAAGTCCAACAAAATTCTTTTGATATAGTTGGTCTTCATTTATTTTCATAGACTAAATGCGCAAGTTGCAATGAGGCATAAAATTCAGAATGATTCACTCAAGACAAATGTTAATTCACTCAACAAATAGCCTAAATGTGCTCCATAAATAAGTTAACACACTTAAATATAACTAATCAAAATCTGACAGGCACATATCCCACGCATATTATGGCCAGGTAACACTTTTCGTTTTGCTTCAAACACAATGTATGGAATGATTTCACACTGAAACATTAGAAACAATAGAAAGACCTTTTATGTACAGAGAAGTTCATTTATTTGCCCATGTGCTCCTTACATTACCACACAATTTTTCATGTGCCAAAGTGTTCAAGTAGGAAAGTGATATTTCTTTGGAAACAAGCCTTAACAAGGGACTTTTCAACTTTGGTTACTCTAAAATAAATAATCTTAACTCGTTTTCACTTATCAAACACTTTCACGGCTGCCTTGAGTACAGTGAAGAACATGTGAAGAGTAACAACTCATAATTCATTGAGACAAACACAAAGTATTGAACCAACATATTTGCGAAAATTCTTGTGCTTTTTACAACGGAAAAATATAATAATGGACTCCTACAAAAAAAACATACAGCTTCACAATTAACATTAAATAATCTCATGACAGAAAGATAATGCATCAAAGTAGAAAGATATTTGGAAGTTCTTTTGGCATTGGAAAAAGCAATAGGAAAATCAATGTAAAAACAGCGCTACTATCTTCCCGAATTGGAACATATATACTGATAACAAAAATCTGACAAATCGTGAAGCCCTAAGAATTCAAATTGTGGCAGGATGTCAAGGTGAAATTTACAATGCTCACATCATTTACAAACATCATGTACAAACACTAACACTAAACTGCCACCCTGGATCAATATAAGCCATCGAAGCACCAATAAATTATACATGCTCTCCGAGAAAAAAAAAATCATATGGTATTGCAATTCATTCTCATGTTGAACACTGATAAATAAATAACTAGTATAAACAACAGCACAGATCTGTGTATCAGACAAGTTGATTTACAGGATATATTGAGAGATATGAACACAACAGGCCAGTGATAGGTTGTGAGCTGGTCCCTACACAGACCTGCACACTCCAGCAACAGTCTCACATAGCAAGCATCAACTTCTAAAACCTCGTATAAAAATAACTGTATACACTCAACATATTAACAAGTTCTAATATAATAAGACAAATATAATACATATTTTCATGACTTTAACTTTACAAAACCAGCTGTACAATTTACAAATCCTGTTACATTTCCATCCAGTAATTTCTTTTCTAAGTAATGAAATGTTCAATAAACCCACACAACATCAGTTCAGTTATCAAACATATTTCAAATGCAGTGTAACTAGAGCGTGTCCATCTGTTATAAGAGTGTGCATCAGTTTTTAATCTTCATTCGCCTCGTTTAATGATAGGATGAGATCTTACTGAGAATGTCTTCTTGTAACAACACACACACAGGTTAAATGTGATGCACGACAAGTGACTATATTATCCAGTCTTGTGCCACCGTACTGTTCCCCAACAAGTCATGCATTCAGATGATCTTCTTTCGATACAATCAAGTCATTCGTTGCTTTAAAAACAGCAACAACAAATCGCAAGAGAAGAAAGACAAAGCCAGCAGATGGCCATAAATAATCATTCATCTTCTAGGATTATGCTAATGTTTGCTGTTCAACTGCCACAGACATTCGGACAATGCTGTTGAAGACTCCACCGCACTTAGAGCAACGTATGCTATGTGTCTTTCGTGTCGACGGATTGAGCTGAAATCAACCATAAACTTCAATTAGTACATACATATATATAATCGTTAATAAGTATGTGGTCCTTCAATCCAAACATTCTAATGAGCAATTTAGCATATTTAATGTTACAGTCACAACTACCACTCTTTATACTTTTTATTCACACACTGATTAACATTTTAAAAACAGATTTACTGTACCTTCTGGCAATTTCAGAATACTTGGCAAGGTTGCGGAGAATTAATGCTGAAGTCAAACGGATGTGCTTCGTAACTGGACCTTCCTTCATTTCCTGAACAAAAAAAACAACAACTTCTGATTAGTGACGCAAAGGTTGTCTTTACAACTACAATTATCATCTGACAAGTTGTAAAAAAAAATTTATGATTCCTGTATGCACAGGATTTTCTCCATAACAAAGATGAGTTACACACAAAAATTTTGAGGCTAGTCTAACAATATGAAACACTGAATATCAATTACTAACCAAGAGTTCAGGATACGGAGGTCTTATGGCAAATCGTGAAATGGCCTGGTATGCCGCATGGTCTGGATAGACGGGTGCTGGGGCATTAGGTGGAGCTGCTGTAGAGGACGGAGTTTTGGGTGCACCACCAGACTGCTGCCGTTTCTGAGCAGCAGCTTTCAAGCTTGCCTCAGTCATATGTCGATCCTATTTTTGATGAAAAAAAAAACACAAAAAAACATTTACCGACAAGAAAAGAAAGTGAAACACTTTATTGGCTGCCATTCCACATCAACATAAATTTATGCATGCATTAAAATAATTCTGTTTAAAATTGACGTAATATACAAACCTGAATATGAGTAATGAGGGAGTATTTCTTCCTTATCAAATTATCACAGCCTTGCCATTTACACAACCCTTCGCCAGTAACTGTTGTTATATGTTCCTGAATGACATGTCCAGATACGGCTTTTGCAGATTCAAAGCATCTAAAACGAAGATCCAAAAATCATATTACATACCAATGAAACTACCTATTAAAGCTACCAACAATATTCACACAGTTATAATGCATTCCTTACCTCGAACAGCCTGACCACTCGCACATTAGGTCCCCAGACTGGCTATTACTAGAATTTGATGAGTCTGTGCTACTGCTGCGTTTTCTTTTCGCAGCCATGTACTCCTGAGCTTTACTGGTCATGGGTCTTTTTCGGGTCGCCAAAGCAGTAACGGGAGTTGTGGGTGGTGGCGTCACAGCAGTTTGGTTAGGCATCTGTTCAATCGAGTTGACGAACTTTGAGCTAGACTGGTTGCTGGTTTCTGCTCCCTGTGCTGGCTGAATTGCTCCAGGCGACACAGATTTGGGATCAGGAGAGGCGTTCATTTGGAGTAAAGGACCCTTCAGTGCAGCCACCATGATGGGGTTATGAGAGATAGAGGGAGCAGCGGTGACAACCGCAGACTGCTGCGAACTTTGCAATCGGACAGGGGAGTGCAAACGAGCTTGCAATTGCGACATTATGATTGACTTCGTGGTTGGTGGGGGCTGCGACTGAGCAGCACGTAGCTGTGCCTGGAGCTGGTCAGGTGTTGGAATGGACGGCGACTGGCCTTCGGGAGACACATCTGCAGTGGAGGTGGGTCCATTTGATGACGTGGACAGTTGCTGCTGCTGCTGCCAGGTTTGTGTGGTTTTCCTATTGAGCAGACCGGCTACAGTCATGTGGCCCAGGCCTTTGCTAGCAGGAGCTGGCGGTGGCACATAAGCAACAGCTGGCTGAGCTTCTGATTGAAGAGGCAATGGCAGTGCAGGCATACTCTGCTGCTGCTGCTGCTGCTGAACAGCATCATTTGCCTTCATAGCCTTGTCTGATGTTATAGCACCGCTGCTCTGACTAGTGATTGAGCCTGCGCTGGCACTGTCACCAACCTGTTGCTCAGCAGCTATCACAAAACTCTGAGATGTTGATTCAAGTGACTGAGACTCCTTTGGAATAACTCCTGATGACACACTTTCGCTGCAATTACTTTGATCCACTTGCATTGGCTCTTCAGTTTCACACGATGATGCATAACCATTTTCAATAACAGTCTTCCCTTCAATTTGTGCATTTGTTGAATTAGCATCCGTAGATGCCTTATTTGATTTTAACTTATCCTCCTGCAAATGTTCCTGGCGACTAATTATGTCATTTAATCTAGCATTAGTGTCTCCATTACCTATGTGCTTTGCAACACCGTTTAACACAGGAGCATTGTCTTTGGCTGTTTTGGTTTCAAGCCAGTGGTTAATCATAGTCTTTTTCTGTTGAATTTCTTCTGGTGATAGCATGTCTTTGCGTTTTACCTCAACTGGGGATTGGGCGACTGCTTGCGTTGTATTGCCATTTACATGCTGCAAGTCTTTGGCATGAGCGGACTTGGCGTCTAATTGAGACCCATTGTCATCCACCTTGACAAAGCTGCCCTTATCAGGGACATTTGGTTTGTCGTTAAATGCATTATTGCCTTTTTTACTAACAGTCCACTTTGCACCATTTTCGGTGATTGGAGTTTTCTCTGGTTCCACAGGACCATTTGTTAAAGGCTTCACAAACGATGACACTAACAAAGGTGGAACAGACACAAATGAAGAGGATGATACAGGATGATCTGATGAAGTTGATGAAGCAGTTTGTTGGCAAGATAAATTATTTGATGTATCAACAGACGGCTGCTCTTTTGGCTCCTTCCAGGCGTCAGAGTCAGACTGCTGTGAGAGAGCCTGACTCTTTGATTCATTCGAAGAAGAGTCTTTTGATGGTCCTGAGATTGTGGGCTTTTCTGCAGTATTTCCACTAATTTTGTTAGCGAGTCTTTCCATGATGGCACTATGACCAGCTGCACCTAGGCCAGCCACAGGCGGCTGACCAACTAACGGCTTAACAAGCTGGCTGGTAACAATCGGAGATGCACTGGGCTGAACGGATGGTGTGGTAGAAGTGGTCTCTGTGTTGGTGGTAAGGGCTGTTTTGGGTATGCCAGTTGGGGGCCCGGGAGGACCAAGGGCCTGCATGGGAAGCACTTGATTTGGATTGCTTCCAGGTTGAGATGTCGCAGGTGATGAAGTGGCTGGATTACTGCCAGAAGGGCGATTGTTCATAGCCAGTTTCTTGGCCAGTAATGACTTGATCATTTGAGTATCAGTAGGCGTCGATTGCGGTGCTTCTGCATGAGCGCCGCTTAGTGCTTGCTGCAAGATTGGATGTTGAGTTTGCGTAGGGCTGGTGGGTGATGCTTGAGATTGACGGCTGTGAGTTGGGGAGCTGAACTGGTTCTGCAATATGCTCCCGTTTGGTGTTGATGCAGCCTCCGACGTCTGCAAAGTGGCAGGAGGAACAACTACCTTGGCTGATGATGGAACCTGAGGCAAACCTACCCCTCCTGGAAGTTCAATAACATCTTTTAGAAATGCATTTCATTATGTACGACAATAGTTCTCAACCAGTTCATTCGACAGATTATCTGCCAGAAAAATGGTTAGGAATCAAAATTATTATTAGCGAGATCGATAATAAACCCATTTACCTTGCACAGGTGGAAACGGTAAGGCTTGTTTACGTTTGCAAATTCCTCTGTAATACAATTCTGTGCATCCGTTCTTCTCAACTGAATAGGTCTCAACTTTGGGAAAGGCAAACCTGGAACAAAATCATTCTCATATTAGTTCTGTAATTCTCTGAATGATGACATAATCAGTGATCAACACGATGTTAATCTACATGACACACATACCGAACACATTTAGGAAACACAGCCAACTGGACACAACGAAGATGATGACGACCACAGGCACTGACATACTCTGAGTACAATTCATTTTTGCTAATATCACCACAGCCAACTTCCATGTGCGATGTCAACCTGAAAATAAACCCAGCGAGAGTTAGAGAACAGCACTCCAGAACAGGCTCCAGCAAATAAGTCAAGACTGGCCCCCAAACCAATCAGCAGTGACTGAAACATTATACAGCTGTATTTAAATTAGTTGACCCTGCCTTGAAATGGCCTGACCACTAGGCCTGGCCAATGAGGTCAGGCCTTCCACTCGAAAAGGGTAAAATTATGTTGCAATGAATACAACCACCATCAACCATGAGGGTTTTGTTTACTCCTGAAATGGTGTGTATACATTAATTGAAGCTATGAAAAGTTATTCTGAACAAGGTAAACTGCGGTCACACTCCATATGAGTGAATATCATACATTGTGAACAAAGGACAAGCCCATCTAATTGTTTCTGTTAGTTTTGACAGCGCTGACCATGTGGGCCACACGAATCCTTTCCTGGGTGGAGAACAGGAGATTCATTTTTAAAGTTCTTCATTCATTCATTAAATTCCCACGGCAATGGACTTCCTAATGAGTTAACATCCAAGGAGAGACTTACCAACTGCGTGCAGTAACTTCAGCATCCAACTCAGCATATGATGTTGATGGTAATGTTGTTGCAGGCAATGTGGGCTGAGAGGGAGTCGGCTGAGGTGCCAGTGAGCTGATTACCATGACTGGTCCTGTAGGAGATAACACAAGAAGTGAATGATTAGTGATTGATTACAAACTAACACTTCCTATATCATTATATTGTGGTAATAAGCTCACTTCAACTGAATATTTTACACTTACTTTGCGGTTGCAAGTGATGGGGTGGCTGGAGAGGTCGCGAGGTTGCTGTGGGTACGGGAGGTGGCGCCATCTTGTGTTGAGTGGGGGTACCAGTTGTACCCACAGGTTGGCCACTTTGCGAGGATACACTCCCAGCAGGCACATGTTCCACAACCTTTATACCCTGCAGCGAGTTTGGTCCATATGACTGTGCTTCAACTGTGATCAGAGACACTAAAATGTCTGCAAAAACAAAAGATCTTAAGTACAAGTTCATAAATTTTTTTTTTTAACACAAAGCCTCTTCCAAGTTCATTGAGACTTGAGGTTTACAGATTGTGTTTTTTTGCCAACATTGGCCTACATTTTGTCTTATCTGATAATATTGTATCTTCTTGGTATCATGAAGACAAAATAGCAATAAGTAATAAGTATACTACGGCAATTTTATACATACCTATGACTGATTTACAAGTGGCAAAGTTGGTCGCTGTCACCTCACCAAGTTTTGACAGCTGGTACATGGCTTCGAGAGTGAACACAATAAGCTGAATGTCATGCACAGTCAAGTAGCTGGTTATGTTTTCGTAGACCTTATCTTCAAGATTTAAGGATAGAAAATCTTGGTTGCTTGTTACAAGACAAAGCCGAGATACTATTTCTAAACCTGAAAGAAAGAGATACGTACAAATGTAGTTAGGTTTAATAATGCGCAAGAAGCAGGTGTTCAGGAAAATAAACGATAGCATTAAACATATTCTTTATTTCAGTTACCTCTCACAATCTCAAAGCGATCTTGAGAACCTATGCACTTGGTGATGGTCTTCATGATGAGCTGAGATGCCGGTAACTCAATAGGATCCAGTACCAACTGCAAGGAATGTAGAAACCATGATTAAAATATCTATACCACTACCACTTGAAGAACAGTGCACAGTTCAGGCTGTGAGAGACATTTTGATTTACAATCCATTCGATTTGTCACCACTAGATAAATGCCACTTTGTATATTTTCTCTGTACCATTTGAATTTATCTGAGTACTTTGTAATATGTGTCTACCTGAATGCAGTGTATGAAATAAATAAATATATATAAATATATATATATATATATATATATATATATATATATATATATATATATATATATAGCAAATGTTCCTGTTATATTTACACAACACCATGATCATTGGCAACATAATTGAGACAAGTAAATGGTTTCTTCAACTCTCTTACCTGATTACTCAAGTTCCCGAGAGCATCCAATGCCAACTGCTTCAGAGTTGAATAATTACAATATGTACACAGAAGTAAAAATCTGTAACACAAAATATGAAATTCATTAATATCAATTTCAGAGGATCCTAAATTTTAGACCATCATTGTCATTACAAAAGGGGCTTTAGTATCGATGTCAGTTAAAACCATCAGCAACAATAATTTAATTATCTACTACACTAGGCTATATGGGGAGTGCAATATTCCATACCATTATAATGGGCCATTATGATTATTTTAAAATGGCTAAAAGGTCGTGTTTGTCAACTGTATCTAAACAAAAGATGTCTGGGTTACGTCCTCCATCAAGCAATTCAAGTTTATTATATAATATCGCACTAAATCATTCAACTCACCTAAGGACTAGTTTGTCATTCGCTAGCAGCTCTTTGTTCTCACTCTCAAAAGATAGATTGCGAAGGATTGTAGCAATCTGTAAACACACAATATTTATCTATGAATAGGATAGTTTTTACTATTAATTAGTAATGACAAACATTACTGATAATATCATAAGCCTGGTCATGCAAATTTCTCATCAGCAAACACAACATGAATGCCTGTTTTGGATAAAACATAAAGAAAATTCATGAGATTGCTAATCTAAAACAATCAATGAGTTAGTTCTCAAGGTAAGAAAATTGTACTAAAAAATTTTCAGCAATATCAACTAAAACGATTTATAATATTTTATAATCTATTACTGTTATTAGTGAACATTAAACATCACACTATCATACAAGACCACAGTACATTCTGATGATTCATCAAAATCAACTTGATGAAAATGAGTTGATAAATTTTCTTAGAAGTAAATAAAAGTTATTAGATCTTATTTACCTGCAAGGCTCTCTGTCCCTCCACACTATGTACACCAATATCACTTCCGAGATTAAAAAACTCGTAGCTACTTTCCTCCTTGTATATCTCGGATGACTTTATATCAGCTGTAAATAAATAACAAATTCATGATTCAGATTTAAGATATGCGCATGGGTTTCATTCAGTTTGTTTTGTATCCACGAATTATGAATGCATGTGGTTTACATGCGGTTGTATGCATCATTAATCACGCCTATAATCGATCATTCCAATTGAAAAGTGAAGTCTGACCAAAATTCTACAATCTGTACAGTGACACATTACTCATGTCTGATAACACCAGACATGTAACGATAGCAACACCGCCCTAACAACTGCAGACCTCTAGCATGCTAAAAACCATTTATCGTCCAACAATATCCACTTTCACTTTTCAACCTTTTTACAAACTAAGCAACCACACTGGTAGCAGACTTAATACAGCAGAAAGATAATTGGGGAAGGCTCGAGATCACGAGAGTGCCTCTCTTGTACATACAGTACATGGACACCTTCGAACCGCACATTTAAGTTTATTTCCTTCAACGATGCTCGAGATTTGTAAACCCTATATGTTTCAAGATTCATCTTTAAGGTCATGTGGAAATGAAATGCAGTGCAACCCTGTGCTTAGATCATTTCCTTGAATCACTTCATCAATCTGCAGAAGTAGTGAAATTCGGTTCCTTTTTTAGTAATATTGCACCAATTTGGCCTACATCCTTGGAAGGGATTCGCTCATAAATAAAACTGAAAGTCAGTGTATACTCAGGTGTTTATCTCAGTGACAACTGTGAAGCCATGAGCAGACAAACTTCAAACTGAGACTGAATATTTACCCTAACTATATTTACTTCACGTACCGAATATCATTGATTGAAAACCAAAGTATTATTTAGATGTTGGACTGAAGTTGTTATAAATATTACATAGATCGGATACCATCTTCAATGTTGTAAATACATCAGAGTACAATGTAATGGGGAATTGAACTGTATAATGTATTAATTGCCAAAGCTTGTAACCGGGTGAATAAGGTACAATGAGCACAGTTCTTGGGCATTTACACACACTACCAGTACGAATAACAGAGCCCCATTGTTGACAGAGAAAGAAGGCTATGACCTACATAAATGTCTAATAGACCACCACTGTTGTCAAATGGCCACCCTAGAGTGACATACATGTACTGTGAAACTTTTCATATCAGGCATAGTTTTGTCAACATTATTAGTGTCGGGCCAAGTAAACGCGACGGGAACACAGTGATAACAATGCATATCATGCACATTGCACAAAGGATGTTTCACCCCAACTGGGTCTTTCAACACATGAGTGCTGAATGGGCAGATGTGTGCTTTGCATGCATGAGTGATTCCGATGACCTATCATATCCCCCAGCACACCTTACAAAGCTCGACAATCCCTCTCTGCAGGTTTTTGACACTCAATTTACAGTGTTAATATTCAATAAAAGAGCGGGATTCCCTGGAGTCAGTGAAAAGGTTCAACCTTCACAGAACATTACACATTTTAAACATGCACATTCTCTATTTTCCTCATACTAAATTATACAATAACAAAAAATAGCGGAAGATTGACCAACCTTGTTCTGTGCTTAAGGAGTCAGGCAAGACAAGAGCCCGTATTTCCTTTTCCGACACAGTGTCCAACCAAAACCGCACAAAATTCCTGCCCGTTAAAGGTTTCCAGGAATTGTGATGTACTTCAAATAATGATTCTCCTGCAATATAACATTCAAAATAATGAAATCAATGTCTACCTGACCTATATGATCTAGGCGCATAAAATACTTCAAATAAGAATAATGATTCTCCTGCAATATAACATTCAAAATAATGAAATCAATGTCTACCTGACCTATATGATCTAGGTGCATAAAATACTTCAAATAAGAATAATGATTATTTTATCGAGACAAATATCAATTAACATCAAAACTTACCATCTCTGAAGATACCGACATGTGCCAGGAATAAGTCTATGATCAACCGACAGTGTCTGAGTTGAAGTTTGTGTTTTCCTTCATTGGACAACAGAGTTGCTACATTAATGGCAAAGTCTACTTCATTGGGTAAGCCACTGAGTAATGCCCTCTCAAGTTTCTGTTGTCCATGTCTCTCAATTAAATTCAGGGCCAAGCCAGAATTAAGCCGTAACATATCTGTAAACAAGAATTATTAAAATCATGGGAACTGTAATCAGTGTTCAAAATACAGGTTGTACAACTGGTCATCTGTCAGACACAATTACTGTACAAAAATCCATAAAAACATCCCAACCAATTTTAGCCAACCGCTACTTATTTTGGTTGACTGGAACTACCAGAAACCCCTTATTTCGAACATAGGTGATATACCAGTAGTCAGTTATAAACAGTTACTGAACAATAATTTGGAGAATTTGGACTGTATGGAATTAAGTGTATCATCAAAATGTACCGTGAACAAAAAATATATTAGAAATTTTTTCAAATAGAAAACCCATTTCACTTTCTTCTAAACAGATAAGTCTTTCTCGTCAAACAATTCCGCGAACATGTGGACAGTATATCTGTGACACCAGCCAAGAGTAGACCTCTGATAACTCAAGGGTGAAAACAAATGGGACAAGTACAATCAATAGTTACCTGGAATATTGTGTAAATGATGTCTATAGACCATTGGCACTTGAGAGACGGATGACTTTGTGCGCTTACTAGTGGATGACATGTCATCGAATTCATCTCTGGTACGTTGGTCTGGATCCTGCCCAGAGAGCACCTTCTGATAAAGATCCAAGTATCTGAAAAAGAAAATAATGTTACTTTTTGGTTTTAGCAGGTCACAGTGACATGTTACACAGATTGTTTAACAATACACAGGCAAAGCACAGTTGTAGTACTTCCCTAGTCACAAGCTCTCAAAGGGGGTCAATGATCTAGTTTTGGATGAATTTTTGAGACCAGACACATAGAGACTCCGGGCCAGATTAAAGACCTAACAGTCTAAAGCCATTCTACTTGGGCCAACAACTCTTACAGCTGGTTACAAAATAACCTTATTATGTGACATGATAAGCCATATCATGGTAAAACTCTGGATCTGAACCAAACATAACATCAACCCCTCCAAGATAAGCCATGCCATTGGCAGTGTTCATTGTAATAATATTTTATTAATGAGTGTTGAAAATCTAAATGTATATAATATTTTACCAGTTTTTAAGCATGTACTTTATCTTCTTTTACTTACAGTATACCATATTTGTACAGGAGGGCCCTATGGATGATAAGTGCAAGTTGTGTAACTATTATTACGTTTTACCATCAAACAATAAAGTTTATATATATATATATATCTACACCAAAGATTAATGCTGTATAATACACGTCCTTGTGAATAAATTAGTTAACTAAACCGAAAAGTTTAAAACCCTTCCCCCCCCCCCCCCCCTTCCCTCTCTGCATGTGGGGGTTACAGACTAGCATTGAGCGCACTGACTGCATCGTCCAGCAGGCAGTGACAGCAGCTGACCTATTTAGGCGACCGCATTTGGCCTACTGACCCAGTCCCCAGCCACAACGGTCGATCAAGCAATGCCTGCCCACGCATTACGCAACGCTGCTATTATACACTCGTCGTTGCCGCCGAGCATTGGTAGGGCTGGCTATAAATAGCTCCTATATCAGTACACGAATGTCATTTCCATTCGGATTGATTCGGCATGGCTTCAAAACACCAGACGGACCTGTATAAATGTTTTACTTCTAATCACATTAAATTACACCACAGTAACTGTTGATTGTTGCTTTTCATGGAATCTAATTAGTCAATCCACAGTTGAATGGATCCTCATGTATACATGAACATCATATACATTAGTTGGCTGTGTGCTATTGTAGAGTATTGTGCATTATTGGTTTGCATCAACAAGCATATTACACAGCACGTTCAGCAAATTATAGGACATAAAATGCATCAATAAGGCCAGTCCCATGCATGGGGCCAACATCAACATCAGTTCAAGCAGATGCATAGCCAGCCTGTGAAGTGAGTACAGCTTGGGGCTGTCCAGCAGCATGAAATGACCGTTGAGTTGGTGACCAGTAATTCAATTCAAATATGAACTGGTCATTAGTGTGTATACTATCAGTGAGGCTCATTCACAGTCATGCATACATCACAGGAGTGAAATGACAAGTAGATCTGAGCCAAGCACCTCCTATCACACTAACACTGAGTTCCCCTCTCTCTTTATTATTGTATAACACACACAAGGCCTCCACACTTTTGCCCTGCTCTCATAATACATCATGTTAGAGACGTGTTCTGCCATGCACATAGACTGAAGGCCCCTGGAGAAATCCTTCTGCGAGTAGACTAGTTCATGGCCAATATAATCTACCCTCTTATCTGAAATATCGTGTAATCTACCCTCTAATCTACCCAGGGATGAAAATTAATAACATAGAGCAGAGATTCTTTCATCCACTCTGACCTAGGGTGCCCCTGGATTGGTGGGTGCTCTGCGGAAATGCATTACATCGAGTGCACACATTCTCAGTCAGAGGGATAATATTACCTACACTCAGCTCATGTCAGGACAAATTGTGATTCCATGTAGTGGCATGTACTTTGCTGATTTCTATCTGGTGAAAAACACAATAAAAAAAGCCTCTACCAAGCCTACATGCCATCTGGTAGGGATAACTAAAGGTTATAGAACTATAGATCTAATGTGTAGCAAAATCTTAGCAGTCGAACAAGATATTATACATCCACCTAACGTGTAAAGTTCTAGAATAATTTTCCAAAGATATATCTTCATTTCACCAAGGAAATCATTCACACAGTCTGGCAATGCACATAAAACAAACTTTGTGGAGCCAAGAAAAAACTGGGAAATCAATGCACAGTTATTTCACAGGTAGAACGAGAACAAGTTAATGTTATGCTACAGTAATGTTATGCTATTGTTATAAGCCACGAATGATGGAATGGAACTCTAGGCATTTCATTCTTTCCCCCCTCTTGAATCCGATGAAAAAAATTGAATAATAATTCACTAAATGTCTGTTTTCCTGGTGGATGAAAGGATTATTGAATTCCTTTGAACGTACACCACATGAATTAATAATTTCATCTGTTGTGGGCAGGAAGTATTTTATTTCATAAATTTGGAGGACATTAATATTTAATCAAAAAGAAAAATGCAGTGTAGACGCTCAATTTTAGGTTGACAGCATATCCGTCAAATGAAAACTTTTCATGCATCTGTTTGTGTGAGTCACGTGTGTGACAGCACCCCCCTCCGCCCCCTGGCAAGGGGTTGAGAGCCATCATCAGCTGATGTGATGCTGCTGATGCTGAGTTTGGTGGACATCTGCAGCTGAGCAAAATAGCATGCACCATGTGACTCAGCCTGAGCACTGCTTCCCATAACAACAAAACTTGAGTAAATCATGCCTCGCAGATGTCTGTTTCAGGTGAAAAGCGTCATCAGAGATTGTCCCAACACCATCTATTGCATAACACAGAATAATAGCACAGCCACTAATGCCATCATGTCAGAGATCCAAGCCTAATTCTAAATGCCACCCTAGCTAACCACAACTAGGTACATGTACACAGAATTAGGCAACCTGCCAAATCTCAGCCACTGCACCCGGCTAGCAAAGGGTAAGTCGTAGCTGAAAACTTGAGTAAGCCTCAATTAGCCGATTAGAACCATAAATCTATTAAAATGTGGCCATCATTTTATCATTGACACCATAAATTAACGCATTAAGGTCAAAATAAGCAGCACACATTATTTTTTTGAAGTAAAGGTCCTTTAGTTACTTCCAAAAAGCTGAGGCTCTAAAGTTTTCACACCCAAACAAGGGGTAAGTGATCACAAAATCAACAACAGAGGTCACTTCCGATCATATTGGACAGTGTGTTTTGACGCAGTTGCCATGGTTATGGGACAATTAGCATCAGCACATTGTCACACCTGTGGCGGCTGTTCATGATATTGTGAGGATTTTACATCGAATTTGTTTGACTTTGATCATCTACTCAGTGCAAGGAAGTGAAACCTACATCTTGTTTTCACAATCAGTGAACAGAATTCTCAGCACAGGTGCATGTACATTACTACTTCAGTTAAACTGTAACTGACAAAGAGGAAACACCAAAACACACCTGAACATTGCCTCGTTAAAAACACACAAACAAGGAGTTAATAGCCTAACTACAGTACCTGAAACACCATCAAAGAAACCCATATGTACTTGGCATACTTGTTATCAGAATATGCCACTTCAGACAGCTTGGCAGCTTGGCCTTGAATATAACTAGGACAACAAGCAGCACAAAAGATTCACAGAATTTTGATGACTATTATAAATACAATGTCATTGCTCATGAAAATATCGTGCAGCGGCTAACACAGTAACACACAGACAACTGAGACCTTATTCACTCTTCAGTAATCAATAACCAATCTCTGCAGTGCTACTGTTTTTCATGTAAAATAAAGTGTATAATATTATCATGTCCCTTGTCAACTCTTATTTATTAGTCATATGCAATTGTGGATACACAACTTGTAGTTTTATTGTTCAAGGAAAGCAATGTCGAAGCACCATAACAATCTGTAGTGACAACGACACTGTGCTTCGGTCATTCCAAAACAAACTCCAGCATCAGCAGCTCTGAGTGTACTGCTGCTGCATGCAACAGGCGATTATTGAACACAGTTCAGCAGAACTTTACTCAGGCAGTGATAGATTGAGATGTTAGCTTGAAGCAACTTATTTCTTCCTTTGTAAACCTGAATGGACTGACTTTTACTTCAGAGTATTATTTGTACTGTTGATATGACTTGATCACATTGTTTCACACTTTCACTACCATTTGCAGCTTGACTTGTTAACAACATTACATAACAACAAACCCAACAGTTCTTCCTTTTAATTAGCTGAAATTTGTTTCAGTGACACACCCTATCCAAGCTTAACAAAAGAGCAATTCAAAATCGTTTGTTAGTCTTCAATGACACCATCAGTGATCATACATTGGTCTTGAAATATTATTCAAGCAAATATTAATTATTGTCAAAGCTACATACAGGCACAAATTAAGATGTCTGGCATTGTCAGCCTGACAATGCAAAGTTCTAGCGGCATTAGACTTTCAAAATGTTCCTGCAAATGAACTAAAACTGCTTAAAGCATTAAATTTTGCATGTTTCATATTATGATTGCTAACGTTAGAATTACACTTGCTGCAACTCTTACGACAAGTTGACCTCAATATCTAGCAGCATGTCACTGCTTCCTGGAAACATGGTTAAATGCTACTGACAGATTATGTCAACCCCCAAGAAAAGAAGAGCATACCTGAGGTAAATATTTTTGAGGCCTTGCGAGGCATTCCCGCAGGCCACAGGTAACTTCAGGGCTGCTTGGACTTCATCCCAGATGAACTGCTCTGTTACCTGAAAACAAAATTTTATAAAAATTGAGTACGAAATGTAATTATTTTTTAACACTGTTGAGTAAAGATGTCATCACAAATACAGTTTGATTCATTAGAATAAAATAAAATATCAGGAAAAGTGACAGGACATTTTCAAGTGAAAGTTAACCTTGAATTTATGTAGTTGTTTCAAGGGGGGGGGGGGGGGGGGGTGGGAGGCAACAATATGAACGCATTTTTGTGAAATATAAATCATTGAGATTGAACTTATGACGTTTCTATTCATTGCAGTAAGTTATATTTACTGAAAACCAGACAAGAAGTATCTATTAAGGTAATTGTAGCACCTATTGCTGTTGTGGTTTTGTAGTTGACAGGACATTCAAACACAACACCCTAGAAATACCACAGAAATGGTGACTATCATTTTAATGGACAGCCCCAAACTGCCCAGCCAATGCTTAAGAACGCACAATTAGGTCTGCGGCAGTGCCAATATAATAGAGATCAACAGTCAGCATGACAATAATGCACCCTACAGCAATTCAATAGCTGTTGAGCTTGCTTAGTTGAAATGCACTTCATCCAGGCTGTGTTATCAACAATGGATGCTGTGAGAATGCCGCCATTTTAGTGACCAAATTTTGGTCGACATAGTCATGAAAACTGAACTAAGATCAGTTGCTATCTGATCCAAGCCATCTGACAGCAAGATCCCGAGTGGTGGCAAATTCAAAGTGACACACATGTACACACCTTGGTAAATCCACCGAGTTCCTGGACCTTCCTAAACAAAAGGTAGAGGTCTACATCTTTCCCTCCGATCTTGGGCACACGGCTATACGGTGTCCTAAAATCACAAAATCACAACAAATATCCATCAGTGGTCACTCTTACTATATCAATCAGTGTCTAAATCAACTACCATAACAAAATTAAAGCATATTAGTCACCAACTTACATGCGGTTTTGATGAAATTGCTTCAACTCTTTCAGAAAATCATCGCGTTCCTTCATGTAGGTGAAGGAATCTTTGTCTTTCACAGACTTGGCCATTATGCTCAAAACTGCCTCCTGTATGAGTCTATTAAGTTCCCTATACTTTAGACGGTAACGTCCACTTGCAAACTTTCATCTATTTTACAGTCATTTGTCCGCGTGGAGGGGGGAATCCGTGGAAAATTCAGCGACTGAGCTCCACTCAGCTCAGCAGCGTACCGTTGTTTTCCGCAGGTCGCCGTCAGAGTCCACAGTTTAGCGAGAAAGATCGCTATTCACTCCCAATCCACATGGTAAATCCATTCCCAAAACCTTTTAGATCTTCTGGTTTGATGTCTGGGTTAATATCGTCACATTAGTACAGTCCATACTTAGGCAAAAATTGGTAAATCCTAACAAAAAACATAATGAACGTGCTGAACATCCATTGCTTCCCATAGGGGTATGGACAATTGAGCAATTCATGGGGACACAAACTAAGATGGCGGCGCCCATGGCTTCTGCTATTCGCTGAACAGAGCTTCTTCACGCAGGTGTTCTGTGCTACCTGTATATTTCAGCAGCCTTGATAACTGCAGATAGACCGGAATTAAAGCCATGTCAGTTACAGTGACACATTTGAATTCGTGGTGCTCTGCTGGGGCGAAATGACCTAAAATGTAATTTGTAAACTGCAAAATGCTACAGGAGAGCAATGCTGCAGCTGGGCACCAGTCTGATAGTGATAACCCTGCCCGGTATCTGTAGATCTGGGTCTGCAGGTCCCTGCAGGCTGGCCTTGGCCGCCTGGCCGAACAGCGCGGCTCAACTGCTAGCATAGACGTCTAGGGCCTACATGTTTTGACGACCTAGATAGCCTAAGACCCTACAAATTGCAAAAAAAAAGAAAGTATTTTTTAGAACAGTGAAAATTAATTATTATTTTTATTTTTTAAGCTCATGAAAATGACGCACGCACTAGGGGGTAGATCGATCAGGGGCAATCTGGGGGGAGCCACAAGTATATTTAGCAAAAATAAGTTTAATTTGTAATATATATATATATTAAACTAAGACTAGTAATAGTTTCATTAGGCTCTACTCATTAGTACTGACATAATTTAGCCTGTAGGCCTATAGGATCATAATATTATCCATAGGACATTTATATATATATATATATATAGGCCTATTCCTGGGTGGGAGATTACCCTTTTTCTTTTCTGTTTGTTATGTCTTTTTCAGGGGGGGGGGGGGGTGGGCAAGCGGGAATCAGGAGCGTAGCTAGAACTGACATTAGGGAAGGCGAAAGGGGGGGGGGTTTCGCTTTTTAAAATATTTCAGAAGAGCCAACATTTTTCATTATATCATTGGGGCCTTGGATCAGGGCCGCCTACTTTGATCAATTGGCTTTTTAGCTTATACTTACCTACCACTCTATTTCTAAACCCCCATATCAACCGGTCTCCCTTTGATACTCCCCTGACCCCATAGATCCCTTGCCTACGCCCCTGGAAGGACTGCCGTTTTGTAAAAAGTCCAGGATTATCCTGGAAAAGTCAGGCCACAGTACGATTATGCCAATTAGGCCCTATTTTAGGCCTATTTGAAGTATTTGGTTCATGAATCCACATAGGTACATGGCTAGATCTCCTGGTTTCCTGCGTTAAATTGAAAATAATTACGTATTTAGGCCTATTAGTACGTGTAGGCAGGGCTGTGCAGAGGTCAAAGAAGGGATTTTCATTCTTTTTAAAATGTGCATTCTACAATGTAGACCTATACGTATTGGACCTAGGCCTATAGCAAAGTCTTCTGAGCACCATTTAATCCTAAAAGGGCATTTCAAGACTCGATAAGAGAGGCCGGAAACATTCTTTCAGTGACTGCATCATCCTCGGTCCCCTGGCGTGCGAGGGTGTGACTGCATTAGTAAGTGCCAATTCTTTATTATATTTTGATTGCAAAGTGAGTTTTCGTAAATATAGTAGGTCTAAAATAACTCAATTATTCAGGGTAGGTAATAAACCCGGAAATATAAGTGCAATGTAATTATAATTGGAATCATTATTAGTGCATGCAGTTTTATGAAGCCTGAAAGATTTAAATTTATTTCGGCGTGTTATGTAGGTTCCAGGTTCCAGCTGGGGTTGGACTTGGCAACACACGATTATTTGGGCAACAGGTGCATCCTGTGTCGCCCTCTTGTGTTAAACAACTAAACTAGCAAGGTCATGGCACGAGTATGATCACTTGGCTTTAAGCATACAATTTACTTACTTAGGGCTGCATGGAATACACTATTTCAGATACAGTATTGGGCAAAAGTAATATGGTATAAAATATACAATCTATGTCCACTGTTATTGTTTCGTTCTCGTTGGGTAACAGTAAATTTACCGAGTGGGGCAGGCACTGAGCTACTGTGCAATATAATATATAGGTAGTACGTAAGACCAGCCAGGTGTTTCCTCTAATACTGGGGTGACATATCATATGGATGGTGGTAAGTCCCCCAGAGAATTAGCGTGAAACAAAACCCTGACATTGTTCATGAATGGATGCCACCCTCTTGTAAGCAAAGCGTGCCACTATTCATTCTACAAGCACCTTTAACAATGGACTTTGTCCTTAATTGGACACACATGGTGCATATGCCACCTTTGCCGAGGGCACGGGGGTTTATAGAAATGATTAATATTTGGGCGTTGATGACCTCCAGGGATAGATTCTTTGAATACAATTGACTTAGCTAGGGCATGTAGTGTAGTGTATCTGTAAATCTGTAATAACAACTGTACAATCACAAATTAACAATACACATAAATACGTAAATATATACATATAAAATTCAATTTATATCATATTTGTTAGCCATATGTTTTTTTTAGATCAATGTAAGATATGAAAATTTAATAAAGGACGGATAGGCTAATATATACATTTTATAAATTATGTAAGTTCTATAATTAAAGCTATCTTTGGTTGCTAGATTAGGATTCCTAGATCTACCCAATTAAGATTACCCTTAAAAAAAAAAAAAAAAAAGTCCTGAAAATTTAACATAGGTAGATACATAAGATTTTATTGACCTATAAAAAAAATTGAGATATATATATAAATATAAATTTTAATAAATCTAAAAAAAAACCAATAAAATCATGTACAAGTAGTACAACCGGTCTAATACTACTTAGTTAATACTTTTTTTTTTCTTAAATATTTAATTGATACACTAGACTCCACCAGTACGATATAATTAGACTCCACCAGTAGTATGTAAAAATTATTTTTATATAATAAATTATATTAAATAATTAATTAATTTAAATTATGATTTTATGTCTTGGCCTTGGGTGTTAAATAATAATTGTCAAATAGGTTTTTATCTTGGGTGATTTTATGATCAGGCCACAACACCAGTATCTTGAGTTTGAGTTTGTTTATTTGCACCAAACAAAGTGAGTACATTTTGCAAATTATACTCAACATAGTAACAATATATAACATATCAGATTGGTGCAAGGGATACACCCGAGTATCATATACTATCCGCCGATAGGGTGGGTGCTCCCTTTACTTGTATATAAGATATATCATAGGTCATATATCTATCTTGATCTTGAGCAGTTGCATTTGGTCTGCTTGTTGTCGATTAACGCGGAAAATATTGAAATTGCGCGAAACAAGTTGAAGCGAACGCCGGAACTGACCTTTGGCCTAGAAAGGGAGCGCGCTGATTGGCTTGTTAAGGAGGCCACCTGTCAATCTTTGTTGTTGTTCGTCTCTGATTGGTTGAGCGGCGCATGGGAGGATCGCGCGAAGAGAGTAACCGACTGCTCGCGCCAAATTCGTATCAGAAAACTGCAAGCAGGCGGGGAATTTTCATGATCTGCAGCATTCCTCTTGAGACAGACAACTGTAAAAGTCGTAGACATTTACCGGTAAGTGTATAGCACCTGGATATGGTGTATTTGTGAGTGATAAGCCGTTTTCAGAGTTGATGTTCATCTGAAACCGGCTTCTGTGTGGATCGAGATCTGTCAGAACACGAAAGGGGGTGTGTACTGTCTCTGCCTCCATACATTCTGTCACTAGGTGGGTTTTGTTTTTAGTGTGAAATACACATGTATTCATTAGCGTCATGATGATAGTTTTTATATTACATGATAAATTCGCGTGTTATTGACGATCAGAATTGAAGATAATTCAAGGCTTTGTTTTGAAATCGTGTGATAAAAACAAGTTTCCCTCCATGGTTACATTCTTTAGAATTCGAACTAGGAAATGTTGCTCAAAAATAAATCGGACTAGTTAAGAAGTAATCGTACGTGTTTACCATTTATGGTATTCTTTACAATCTTATTTTGAATGCCACCAAGAACCTGCATGAAGATAATCAAATGATAATATGTCAAAGCGTCGAGATGACAGCTGTGCAGTTGTTGTGGCAGTCCCGCCCAAACTTGTTCTGACAACAAACGGCACAACTTTCAGATGTGTCGCCAGCCTTGATAAATATAAATTCGCTTTCAGTTTCATTCTCAAAAACTCAGTTGCTTTTTAAACAATTCATCAGGTATGAACTTTGGGATTTGTTAAATATATCTGAATGTTTGGCTTTTATCTAAATTCAAAAATTTTGTCATTTGATTTAAACTGATTGTTTTATCAAAATTCTTTGGACTTAAGTATCATGGATTATTGTATTAAATCTTGTGTATTTGAATCATTATGTTATCCACAAACGGTAAATTATCTTTTTGAATTTGTACTGTCAGCTATACTGCTCAATTCAATTGACCTGTTTACAGTTACATGATTGCAATTATTTGCTGTGAAAGTAACAACAGCTGGGACAATTGCATTTAACAGTTTGCTTCATACTTCTTTGATATCTCAAACAACTTGAGCAGCTGAGGCACAATTAAGTTTTAATTATGCTGCACCTTCTTAATTTATTCAGTTTGCTGATATTCATTTTATGGTCAGCTTGAGGCCTGGGGGCAAACATGGAATTTTTTTCTTTAATATGCCTTGAACTTGCATTTATAATTTTATTTGCTTCATTACAGGTTTCAGTGATTATCGGATTATAAACATGGATAGTTTAAGTGACTTGGAAGAAACTATAATAAATGAAGATGAACAGGAATGTTTTTCCCAAAAGAGTAATTTCAGCAGCTGTACAAGTTTATCACAGGATAGCTGCAACAATGACAGTGGTCTTTCAAGCTGTGCGGATGATGAAGATATACGGTCAGACTTAGCTGTTCTCTTAAGACAAGTAGAGAGCCATGAAAATGATGATTATTGCACTGGAGTACCTAGGTGCCGAACCCCTACTAAGAAAATCTTGCGCAGAGATCGTAATCCCACGACCCCTACAAAATCAACAAGAGACGAAGAGAATGAAGAAACAGATTTGCCGAGTCCCACCGCCAACCTCAAACTCCTGATGAGTGCAATAAGTCCAGAAATCCGTGATAGAGAATTGAAATTAGCCAAGGCAAGCCAAGGTGACGATAAGAAGGATGTGGCTGCTGCTAAAAGAACAAGCAAACGGCCAGTGGTTCGGAAAAAGTTGGAGTCTAGATTGGATGCTGCTGCTGATGAGGACTTCGGAAAGATGCAAAATGGAGGAGGTAGCAGAAAAGACAAATCCTTGGGACTGCTTTGTCACAGGTAAAAATTGCAACTGCCTGTGATTTTAAAATATTTGCTTTTTAATTTTAACTTCATTCTTAATCTGGTCTGGTCATTTTGGTGGCTTCTAGTTGCCAAATTCTCAGCTTCTTCCATCGCGGTATTGTTGTAAATGGTTACAACAGATGGGATGGAATATTTTTAAAGTGGAGATGAAATAACAAGGATGGTTGGTTATATCAAGATATTGAGGAGCTTACGGGTTATTTCAGTGTTCCAGCTAGGATTTGAATTGGGCTTGGTGCACAAAAATATTAGGGCACCTAAATAGACTCATATAGGGATATAGGGCACCAAGCTACTTGAGAAGCAAAAAAAAAAAAGGTCTTTACTTAATATCGGGCATGGCGTGTGCTGACAAAATCGGGCATGGCACAAGGAGTGTCGGGCATGGTGCGGCGCCATGCTTATATAAATATGTCCTAGGTGGAACACTTTAATTACCAGTAACACCAGTGGTATCCCTGTCAACCTAATGACAGGCTTAATGATTATTATAATCTTCATTTGTGTCTAAGAACAAAACCTAAAACACCAAACAGTTAAAAGTGCACAAGTGGCCTTAACAATAAAGGTATTCTTTTCTGAAAAATGCATTGTTTAATCTAGCATAAGCACACACTAGTTATTTCAAAGGTTTTTTCATGAGCCCAGCTGTTGTTTCAAGCTGTGACACTCCTGTACAGTTAGGCTAATGAGGAGAGCTTAGTCAATTGCAATTGCATGGTGTCAATGCCAAGTGTCAATTGTTTGCATGGGGTCAGCCTATTCAATTGATGTCTTTGATGATAACCTGTGGCAGCAGAAGTGACTATAACCTTTGAGCTTTTGATACTTCTGTTTAAATTTCTTCTAAGAATTTATATTATTCTTTTTTGTCCATACGTATGAAAAGAACATAATCAAGCTAAGAATCTTAGAAACTGCTTCTAGAGCTCTGAAAATTGGAAGTTAATGACTATGAGCAATTAAGTTGCTAATTATAGTGGTCATCAAATATAATGCAAATGAGCCGTTTAGCAATTTTAATTTTACTGTGGTTGATTCTGAATATTAATGCCAAAGGAGGGCAGTGGCACTGTGGAACATTATTTTATGCTTCAAGCTATTGTTTACATTTCATTTTCACTTTAAATATTTTTCATTTCAGGTTTCTCTCTATGTATCCTGCATATCCCAGTAAATGTGAAAGAACTGAAATCTCTCTTGATCAGATAGCTAAGTCGCTTAGTAAGTATGACACATATTAAGTTATAACTATTTATTTTACATCTTAATATATATTCCTAAAATTTGTTAACATACAATTAAATATGCTGCATATTCCCATAAACAGGTCATATGCTGTATGTATACAATGATTAACTCATTTATGTTTTTTTTTTGGGAAATTATAGCTGTAGAAAGGAGACGGATTTATGACATCATGAACGTGCTTGAGAGTGTGGAGCTAGTCAGCCGTCTTGCCAAAAACCGATACACATGGCATGGACGGACCAACCTGAACCTCACCCTTTCAAAACTGCAGGTAACCCATTCATACTTTTACATTTGCTGTTTTGTTGAAATAGTGCTACAAGTTTTGCTGATATAATTCATCTAAAGTTTCTGATAATCATGTTAAATCTGAAACATGGCCAGCCATATTTCATAGTGTTTTATTTGGTAAAGTTGTATTGGTTTTTTTTTGGCAATGTTTTATTATGTACTGAATCTGAACCCATTATTTGCATAATTTTGCAGACCTTGGCAAAGGCTGAAGGCTTCGAACAGTACTTAGACAGCCTCCGCAGCAGAGAGACTTTGGCACAGGGTTCAAAATCTCCGTTGCTCCTAGATTCTCCTGGCAATGATGACTCTTTGTTGTACAATTTGAATGGTAAGATTGCTTTTGTTGCCCATGGTGAATGTATGAAGTTTACCATGGACATAGCTGGACAATTAATAATTACTGATTCAATTAGAGAAATTGTTTTACAAAATAAAATTTTTAACTTTTCAGAGGACCTTAAAAAAGAGAAATCTCTCGGTGTGATGAGTCAGAAGTTTTTGATGCTGTTTCTTGTAGCGAAGGTAATTATATCAGATCTTGTCACAGACTAAGAACAGAAAAGTAGCATACAAAGCCCCAAAGGAGTAACATAAATATACTTTACGAGGTTTAATTCATTGTCCTTCATCTTTCAGGATCAGACAGTAAGCCTTGAAACTGCAGCCAAAATTCTTATTGGTGATGCTGGATTGGAAAGATCAGCAGATGCCAAATACAAAAGTAAGTTCAACACAATTTGCATCCATGGTGACTATTCATTATATAATACTTGGGATTTACTATTAATCGCTTTTTAGAATTTTTTTTTGTCTATGTGTCGTCATTGATCATGTTATAAATTTATCTTACAGCAAAGATACGGCGATTATATGACATTGCCAACATTCTCACAAGCCTGGATCTCATAGAGAAAGTCCATGTTACAGATTTCCGAGGACGCAAGCCAGCATTCCGTTATACAGGGCCTGTGATTGATGCTAAGAATCAAATTCCAGGTGTGTAACTTTTATAGTTTTGTCTCACAATGTACTACCATATTTTTGTAGTAAAAAAGATTTTTTTTTTTAATCGATGCTAATCTGTATTTCTTTTCTTCAGATGGGTCCTGCACCACAGATGGTGTCCACCGTCCACCTTCTAGACATTCCTTACTTCACTGTGCTAAAAATGCTGACAGTAAGTTGATAGCACGTCAAAATAATAGTTTTAAACTCGTATTTCTGGATAGCATGAATTTAAATGTTCACTTTGAAATCAACTCCTAATTAGCCACTTCCAATGAACCCCCTGACACTGCAATAGTTTTACACTACTGATCATATTATTATTTTTGCTTACAGTAAATCGATTGATCAGTGGTGAGCAAGGTGATTGTAACACCATAAGGAAGACCTCTCTTACTCGCCATGCTTCATTTGAGAGCATCTGTGAAGCGGCAGAACTAGAACGTAAGCGGTTGTACATCGGTGCCAACGAAAACACAGGTGAGTGTTATCAAGTGGTTGAGTTCACTTTCATGGGCATTAATGATATTAATATCGGCCAAATGATGCATGTAAAACAATTAAAGTGATCGTTTTTAACATTTTCTTAGGAACTTTGTTACCAAAGTTGAAGAGAACGACGAGTGACACAGGATCGCTGCTGATAAAAATCCAGAGTAGCACAGATTTAGAAGATAGCAGGGTCTACTCTGATTACTCTGATGCAGCAACGGAAAGCTCACCAGATTCATCAGAAACAGGGCGCAAACCAACACAAGTGCGAGTCATACATAAAGGATCCAAGGTGCAGCTTGTACGAGTGCATTCAATGCCCCCTACTGGTCGTTTAAGTAGTCCCGGGAGGTGCTTATCTCTGAAAAGATCTGCTCCTGATGAAGAAGATCTAAATTCAGAGTGCTATTTTGATGCAAAGAAACAACGCAAGGAGGAAAGTCCCATTTCTAATGCAGCTGTAAATCAGAATGGTGAAGCCAAAGCTGCCTCGGGGCATTCCATGCCTCCTCAAATTGTCCGTTTGAAGCAAACCCCACGATCTTCACCCTCCAGTTCTTTTCCCATTCAGTTTGTTTCCCCAGTTCAGGTGCTTAGGACAGCTTCAGGTGAAATCCTGCAAGCGTCAATTTTATCTCCGAACATTGGACCTCATCAAATACTGGTCAAATCTAGCAATACTGCAATCAAAACCTCAGGGCGTCCACTTGTTAGGACAATGAGCACCCCGATCACTGGAAATGCCAAAATATCACTCCTGCAGGGTCACACATTGTTATCACCTATTAGTATTGCCAACAATAGTCATATGATCTCCCCTATTCCTGTTGGCCACATCAAGGCATTACGAAGTGTTGCCCCATCCAATGCTATCATCAACCTTACACCTCATCTGGAGCAGTCCCGCACTTCTACGCAAACCTCCAGTTCATCCAACCTCGTTAGGCATTTGTCCGCTGATTCTGGTCTTGGCATGATCGTTGCTAAATCTGAGCAGGCCTTGACACCGATATCTATTGCAAGTGCAGTTCAACCGTACCAACCTAACCGAATTGAAATCAATGAAATCCTCAGTCCCAACAGTTTTTTCCGCAGTACGCCAAGTACGCTGATCCCTGGACAGAGTTTAATCCCACCCCAAGGACACTCTGCGATCAGTGGATCATTTAAACCCGCATTCAGAAAAGCTACAGTGAAACCCGAACAGAGTGGTACGGCCAGAAAACTGCAGCTGTGCCAAGACATATTATGAAGTTATAAGACTTAAAGAATGACCTAGAAGTATATTTGCCATACTTTACACATTCGTTTATTTTTATACATATACATAATGTAGATTGTTTTATCACATTATTGTTTATTTAAAGTGTTGTACATATTGTACATGCAGTATTCTGCAGTTTGCATATCATTGCATTGCACTCAAATAATGAGTCTGTCCTGTCAGTGACTCGTGTTTTCAATGAATGTCTTTTTACAAAAGTAGTACGAGCTCTGCCTCATCTCACTTACCGGTAATACGTTGAATATTTTTAATGAAAATATTCAGAAATGTGACTTTAATACAGCTGGTATTATTCACAACTTGGAATTCCAGATAACAATGCGTAATTTAGCTTCATGTGTACGGGGACCTCTGTAATATTCCTAGTAACTTGTTGATTGCATACTTGCAATGGAGAATATTTGTTTGGTGAAAGTTAAATGAGTGTTAGTGCATGGATGAAATGGTGTGAAAAGCCTGCAAAAAAAAGCTATAAAAATATCAAAGAAAATGTGAAAAATACAAGTCTTTGTTGTGAGAAATTTTATTGTATGTGTAAATATGTAAAAAGTTTTAAATTAGCAGTTCGGTCACAATTTTTTGTTTGTTTTTGTTATTGTATGGGTATTATATAGTATGATTTGTCATATTTGCAAAGGATAAGTGAGTGACGTACATTGACAAATGCACTGGACGTTTAAAAGTTTAATATTTATTTATGAATGTATTTTATATTGCTTATATTAGTTTTTAACTGCTTTGCTTGTTAACAGGATTTGTTAGTTCTTTCAAGTGTCATATATTTATTTTAGAGTATTACTGATTACATTCTAGTCTGCTTATTTTAACGTGTTTGCGAATGTGTGTCTCTAGTGTGCTTGCGAATGAATGCTGACAATATTATCTAGAGTGCTTAATACTCTGAATGTGGTGTAAATAATAGTGGTAAATTATGCACACACGTTGTGAGTCGAATACTGAGTCTGGGAATAAATGTTAGCATCCCATTAAGTTTTCTTTTTCTGTTTCTTGATTCAAGCATTGCTGCCTGTCTGCAGTGCAGTTTCTTTTATTCTTCAACCGATAGAGGGCAGCAGTAGTACATTGTAACAAAGATGTTCTGTAAACGGTTTCCACCTGGTGCAGAAAACTGAACTCAGCTTCCTCATGTGATGACATGAAAGCTTATTAAGTTGAATAGTCTTGAACTACATGGCCAATTTCTGATATGACCAATACAGTGGAACCCAGTTATAACAAACTTTTTCAAAAAGTGTTTGTAACGGATTTGTTTTGTGTTAGTTTGGTGGCTATCTTCCTGGACAATGAAATAGTTCTAAGCACTCATTGTAAGTGCTTGTGTTATGAACGGGTCTGACTTACTGACATGACATAATTTACACTACAGACAGCCACATTTCTACCTAATTAATCTGGTGTTTTTAAACTGGGCTGGTTGGCAAAATTTGCTGGTTTCAGCGTATCTGATGAACTGTTTATAAGCCACATCTCAGTCCATGTATATGAGGGATGCATGTGGCATTGCAATGATTGCATGTAGAACAGAGGTGCCTTGTATGCACTGCCTCAACTGCTGCTGGTGAAATACCCATATCCTTGGAACTATAATCATATAATATGCTAATGGTCTCTTGGCATTAATTTCACATGTTTATTGACGTATAAATTGTGACCTTATAGTTAGTTTGATGCGGTAAAAACATCTGGCTATCACTTAGGTGTGTATACTTAAGTGTTATGATATAACCTACCTAATGGCCTTCAGTGGGGTATAAATAAAACACTGAAGGTCCAGAGACCTCTGCTCAGCTACAAATGTAGTGTGTTAATTTGCGTGTGAGAATTTAGTTATTCTTTTATAAAATTTTATCTGATGTAAAGTGACTGCTGCCAGAGGCATAGTGATGAGAATCAGGCTTGGACTTCACACCATTTACCCCATTTACTTGCCACAGCATAGACACCAAGTACAAGTCAATTGAATGTCTCATGCAACCGACTTCCTGCTGGGATGTAGCTTATGAAGAGTACTTGGGCTGGGGATCAAATCAGGGACCTTTAGCAGAGCCAACCATGAGGCCACATACCCAGCTTCTCTCCAAACTGGCAAACTCATTTATACGTTGTCATGAACAGTGTTTTTTTTTTTGTCGCTTGGCATTTTCCTAAAGCAATGCCTATTACTCCGCCCGCGGTTTTTTTCGCTGTCGCCCTCTAGCGGTATACTCACTTGATTAAGTAGGTCAGCCAATGCAAACGCCGCACTAGCGCTTCAAAACGTTCAACCATCACTGCAGGTCAGGTTGGTACGCTTAAAATAGATACATTTAATAAACAACGGCGCCTATTTGGTGCTCCACAGAACCCCGGGACCAATCAAACTGGGTATGCATAAACCAGATAATTAACCCATTTATAGCAAGTCCGCGTAGCTACGTGAAGAGAGCTGGCTTGCTTTGGGAAGATGGTCGCTTGGTCACTCTTCGGTTCTCTATAGGGTTAGTATGCATTCGGGATCTTACAGACCACTTGACACATTGTGCTCTTTTGCCTGGGATGGAATTTCCAGGTACTTTCACCTCAGGTCATGTTCCTAGAGTCCTGACACCTCCTTTGGTTGCTTGTCTAATTGTTTTTCAACTTTCTCCAGCTTCTGTGTATTTCTTTTCTGTCTTGACTGTCCATTTTCAAAGTGACTTCTCACCATACTCAGGTAAACAAAAGTATCGTTGAGACAAATAAAACGTTATACTAATAATGAATCCCATCATACTGCCGGCTTTCTTGATATGCTCTTCGAAATCTAGTCTGCTGTTTTCACGATCCATTTGAGGTTCTTGTCCCTTGGTTTCTGTTCTTAAAACAAATCATTCTTGCATTTATGGGCCACACTTTATTTTTATGGTAGTTTGTTTACACCAGATATAGCGTTGAACTGCCATTTGATTGATTTGGACTTCTTGAAATTCCTGAGATGTATGCTCAGTTCTACTTTAAAAAAAACAAATCTTGGTGTATTTGAACAGTATTTCATTGTCTGAGTCCTGGGGATACAGCCCAGTGGACAAGTGAGGTCACATGATGTCACAGTGAGGTCACTTCGGACTCACAGGTACCACATCACACTTGTGATCTCACAGCAAACTCACACTGACTTCATAGCTGCGACCTCTCAAGTATGAGGTCACTGTGATGTCAGTGTGAACACAAAAAAGTGATGCTCAAATGAATGAATTCATAGTGATATCATAGAGACCTCATCTTTGTGTTTTGACATGTATGAGATCATTATAACCTCACCATGATGTCATACCAGTAATCTCACAAGTGTGAGCCTCACATAGAGAACACCATCAAACATCATAGTTGTGATATCGATGTATAAGCCACTGTGATGTCAGTGTGAACTCAAAAAAGAGATGCCTGAAATTACAGTATCAAAGTGATGTCACAGAGAGCTCGATCATGCTTGTGAACTAATTTGCATGAGATCTTCGTGACCTCACAATGGTGTCATACCAGTGTTCTTTGAAGCTGGAGTCTTACAGAGAACTCACACAATCATCATAGTTGTAACTTCTCTGATATGAGGACACTGTGATGTCAGTCTGAACTCTAAAAAAAATACCTCAAATGAATTGGATCATACCAAGTCCAGAAGGTCAAGCTCACTCTGTACCTTACTGATGACTGGAATTGCTAATAAGTTTATTTGTGAAGGCAGTGCTGTTTACACCTGTCTGTTGTAATATGAGATTGCAATGACCTCAAATAGAACCTCACTCTGTGAGACCCTGTGAGCTCACCATGACCTCACAGTGGAATCACATTGTAGATAAGATAAGATGATCTTTATTGTCATTTTTGCATAAAATGAAATTCTTTGAGGAGAGAGCCAAGGTACAATAATAACATCGTTGATGCACTATACAAACAAGAGGTGGCCAATTACTGGTCCTTGTTGTATTCCGCGTGTTATGCTCATGAAAGATGAATTTTTATCGTTAATGTTCACCAAGTTAGTGATCCATCTTAGTATGGGTTCCGTAATTACATCCACCAAGGAGGATATGTTTTTGATCTCATTTATGAATTTATATATTTGGTTTTGTGTTTTCGCAGGATATCTCAAAAAGGTGGATTTCGAAATATTTGGTAGGCAGTGGATAATGCCTCACAGAAGAGGTGGTTAAATTTCAGTGGTGGTCGGCTTCACATTTTGGATCCGGAATACTTTTCCAGTATAACCAATGTTACTGAATAACTTCTGCTAATTCATGTTTCCATTTCTATGGATTATGGGTCATTAATGGATAGAATGGATTACAGTATGGATATTAAACCCAATGCTGATCCAGATCACAGATGGTGCATCCAAAATAATTTTTCATGAGATATTGCCGTAAGGAATAAGACAGATTGTGGGTGAAGACTCAAAGGAACAGTCTTTAGATTATCCAGACCACATTCGGCCAATAGTGGCTGACACAACATTGGGCCAACACCAGGCCAACACTAGGTCAACATTAGGCCAACTGGAGAGTGGCTGACTTGACTTTGGGCCAACACGTCAGTAGTTATAGGGCTACGATAAAACGGTAGCTTCTGGTGGCCTACGACAGGCGGTGCTAGTGGTACCGGTGATGAGTGCCCGAAGGCCTGACTGACGTGCTTAGCTTGACGGATGAGCCTGTGGAAGACCAGGGGCTATAGATTTATTATGGGGAGTACGCGAGGTGGGTACTATGAGGTTTAAGATTAGCATGTTACATAGTGGACATGATGTGCATATCAGTTTGTTGAATAATGATCTGTAGGATACTTATTACACTAACGTTAAACGTCACCCAAAACAGAGGATAGTCAGGACTAGTGACCTGATGCTGTATAACAATGTGTAGATTGTTGTTGGGTTTGTGTATGGAGCTGAAGATGATAAAGAATAATATGGTAAGAACAATATATCAATAGATATGTCTCTCTTAACATACAAGTAAAGGATATAGGTCTTGCAAACCTAGGTGTAGGATGACAGAGAGCCATTCTTGTCACATCTGCATGACTGATGATCTCCCAAACACTTAAGGTCATAACACAATATGTTGTAGTAATGTGCGAATACCAGTATTGATGACAGTTTGATTACTATAGAGGATGTGAGATGTGTACCAAGTTTTGGGATTATTGTTAGGGCTTGTGTATGGAGCTGGTATCTCCCAACACTTAAGGTCATAACACAAGGTGTTATAGTTATGTACGATGACCAGTATTGATGAAACATTTATCCAACAGGACAATGCATTAAACTGACAACAGACTGTACAAGTATGCACACATACTGTGGTAACAATAAGTATGGATATCAGATGTGTACCAAAGTTTGATAAATGATCTAACAGGATCCCCTTAAGCAAGTTGGCAACAGGTTGCCCTAGAGGGTGCAGTATAGTATGCCGTAGGTATGATAATGTGTAGACCATTGTTGTTGTTGTCTGTACATAAAGGTTGATGAATGAACTATCACGCATTATGTAAGAATAATATTGCAAAGAGTGATATGTAGATAGATATTGCTACTAATAGCTGCATATTACACCAAAGTAATGGCTGACATACCAGCAAAAAAGAATAAGACAGAGGTGGATGGTATTAATACGAAACCATACATTATTCACCCTGTGAGGGAACGGATATCAAGAAAATTCGGTATTGAGGAGGTAACATACAAAGCTAAATTCAACAACGACTTACAAGGAGAGCAGCTGATCAATATGCAAGATGATCTACACAATATGTTCACAGATATCATGGAACTAGTTAAAGATAAACATCCAAACAAGAATGATAAAGCACGCGTCACAATTAATCACTCAGGATTAGAGAGAGAAGTGTTTATACATTGCCAACCGCAGCATAATATCACAGCCGAGGTGATAATGGATAGGTAAGATTTATCAAAGTTTCACATATATAATACATCATTAACACTATCATTACATAATATGGGAAGTATAACATATTATAACATGGCATACACGATATTCACATTAGTAATAGTTATGTGTATTATTATTTACAGAATAAACACAGTTCTCCAATCGAACAAGTCCTTGAATATCGATGATACGTTTGAAGTTAACATAGGCATAATGAATGCTGATGACCAGGGGGGAGGATGCAGTAGAGCCATTGTAGATACAGACCCGCTATCTGCTAATTGTACAATTAGGAAAAAACGCTCAATGGTATTCATTCCTGTTGTACGCAATGAACATTTGTGCGCTGCTAGAGCTATTATCACATGCAAAGCTAAGTTAGATAACATACCGGCAGCCAAGTTTGCAAAACTTATTAGAAAAGACAGAGTTTCAAGTAAAGACTATGAATCACAACGTAGCTACGCTATCAGACTACATAGACAGGCTGATGTACCCACAACTAGTCCAGTTAAAGTTAAGGAGCTACATAAATTCGAGACAGCATTAGATATCCAAATCATAGTTATATCCGGCGATACAGGCAATGATGTGATATATAAAGGTTTGTTTACAAGACCTCACAAGATATTTCTATATCTCAAAGATGAGCATTATCACAGTATTACTAGAATCCAAGGTTTTTATGTGAATAGAAAGATATGTGTCCACTGTTTTGAAGTGTACAGTAAGAACAAAAAGCATGGCTGCGATGATGTGTGCAGTACATGCTGTTCAGAACATTGTATGTTTGACAATAATTCAATAGATTGTTCAGATTGTAACATGACATGTCGTAACACATCATGCTATGAACGGCATAAAGAGCAACGACAATATAGCGTAGGTGCACTTAGGGGGAAAGATCAACCATCACTCTGTAATCAGTACTACAGATGTAATACATGTTTCGTAATACTGGATACTTTACAAAGAGCCAAACATCTGCATACATGTGGAGAGTGGCTTTGTACATGCTGTCATGAGTATGTCCTAGGCAATCATCTATGCTATTACAGAATAAAGAAACCTAAAAAGTCATCAGGCAAGTTTCTTTACTATGATTTTGAAACATGTCAAAACACTATCATTAATTGTGATCGTGGCTACAAGAATAAACCACGAGATGGTTGTGATAAGTGTACCACAACATATCAGTGCACGCTATGTCGTAAATGTGTAAACTGTAAGAGATCATACTGTGGATTACAAAGACATATTCCTAATTTTCTGGTTTGTCAAACAGTGTGCGATGTATGTAAAGATCATGAGTTCACACCACAATCCAAGTGTGCTAACTGCGGCGATAGATGTAATGTCTGTTCCGTTAAGGACAAACTAGCAAAAACCTTTGTACGAGAGTTGTGTTCTCTTGACACATGTGGTAAGAGGGAAAACATATTCAGAGGTTCTAATACAACAGAGGACTTTTGTAAATGGCTGTTAACGCCCCAACATAAAGATGTAACAGCAATAGCTCATAATGCGAAAGCTTTTGATGCTCATTTTATACTGGGATATTGTGTTGACAACGGCATCTTCCCAGAAATTATATTTGCTGGTACTAAGATCATGTTGATGAGTATAAACCAAGGTGTGAACATTAGGTTTATAGATAGCTTGAATTTTCTGCCTATGCGATTAAAGAACTTACCTAAGGCGTTAGGTTTACATGGTGAACTTAAGAAAGGTGACTTCCCGCACTTAGCAAACACTCTAGAAAATCAAACATATATTGGGCCGATGTTTGCTCCTTACTATTACGGTGCTGATTTTATGTCGACAGCCGATAGAACTGATTTCTTCATATGGTATAATGAACAGAGTGGTAAGACATTTAATTTTCAGCAGGAAATGTTAGATTACACACGCTCAGATGTTACAATCCTTAGAGAAGCATGCACTAATTTTAGGGCTCTTATACAATCTGTCACAACTATAGCAGACTCCAGTGTCCCAGGTATCGATCCATTTGCCCATGCAACCCTGGCATCTTGCGCTATGCAGGTAATCCGGCAACTGATGTTGTATGAGGTTTATAATGTAACGTTAACTGATGGTAGGGTTGGGGAAGCAGTGTTAAGACGCGATATATGGTATTTTGATGGCAGCATCATAAATGCAGACATCATATCTACATCAAAGTTTATTAAATCACCTATACCTCAGATACCTGCACAAGGGTATGGTAAACATCATAACGCTAGCCAGAAGTCAACCTTATGGCTAGAATGGTTAAGCTATTCTGAAAATAGACATATACAGCATGCTAGGAACGGTGGGGAGCATCGTATCCCTGGAACACGATACACCGTTGATGGTATACATATAGACAGTAATACTGTTTATGAATACCTAGGGTGTCGTTTTCACGGTCACACATGTTTACAAGACAGGCACGTGCGAGATCCTCGCACGCGCATGACATTGAAAGCTCTCTACGACAGAACATTGGAACGTCTCGCTGAAATCAGAAAACTAGGTTACAAAATTAAATCTATATGGGAGTGTCATTATGATGAGCTTTTAAAGACTAATTCTCCCATGAGGGAATTCGTTAACGGTTGCGATACTGTGAAACCGTTACAAATCCGTGATAGTTTTTCAGGAGGGAGGGTTGAACCCACAACACTATATTATGATACACAGGATGATGAGAGGATACGTTTTTACGACGTAACTTCATTATATCCTTATATCACGATGTCTGGAGTTTATCCTACGTCACATGCTACAGTACTCAAGGATCCAGCTACCTTTGACTACACGCTACAAACTTATTACGGTCTGGCCCAGGTGCGGATCCTACCACCACGAGGTTTATATATACCTGTTCTACCCGTTCGCTGTAGGGGCAAACTGAAGTTTCCTTTATGCAGTACATGTTCCTCATGTGAAACACAGGCTATGTGTACATGCAGTGATGCTAAGAGAGCTCTGTTTGGTACATGGACAACACCAGAGTTGAAAGAAGCTATTAAGCAAGGCTACATACTACTGAAGATATATGAAGTATATCATTTCCCTACTACGACACAAGATGATGTTTTTGGTAGTATTTTCACGGACTATGTTAAGATGTTTCTTAAACAGAAACAGCAAGCATCAGGTTATCCACAATGGGTAACTACAGATGCTGATAAGGATCGATACATTGCATATTACAATAAAGAACAAGGTATAATGCTCGATAAAGAATCCATTACCCACAATCCTTCTTTGAGGACAATCTGCAAGTTGTTTCTCAACAGTGTGTGGGGGAAATTTGTACAACGCCAGAACTTACCTAAATCTATATACATGAAGTCTGTTAAAGAATACACACAAATGAAGAATGACCCTACAAAATGTATAATGAATTTCCATTTAATCTCTGAGGATTATGTCGTGGTTGACGTTACAAATACTGAGACCTTTGAAGAGGAATCAACATTCACAAATGAAGTCATTGGTATATTTACCACATCATTAGCACGTCTACATTTACTACAGGTGTTAAATAAAACGGGGCGCAACACATTATATTATGATACAGACTCCGTCATATTCGTTGAACGTAATGGTGAATCAGTTGTTGAGACAGGAGATCTGTTAGGTGATTTAACTGATGAATTACAACCCGACACTTATATTAAAACATTTCTATCAACAGGTCCTAAGAGCTACTCTTACAAATTAAACACAGATGTCACTGTGCGGAAAATCAAAGGAATTTCGTTCAACTACTCGAATGACACGCTTATAGATTTTGAAAGTATGAAACAGATAGTTTTTGGACAGGTCACTTCTGTTAGGCTCCCTCAGAGCAATCAAATATCTCGTGTTAAACACCGAGGTATAGTGTACAATAGATCTGTAAGTAAAGTATTCAGAAAAGTTTTTGATAAGCGTGTTATAGGTAGGGATACATACAATACATTACCTTATGGTTATTGATGTATTGCTAAGCATCATAGCTAATAATGGTTGCGCTATGCTGAAAACTTTTTAGAACATGACCTTGCTAAACCATACGGTGTAATGTTCTATATGTTAACCTTAGACACGTGACACGTACTAGTGAGCGCTTGCCGAGGTTAATGTAAGCACTAGTTAAAGTTTACAACATTTAGAATGCTGTTCTATGCTGTAGCTCTCTACATACCACTTATCATTAGCGGTAATATACTGTGCGGATCTTATAAACCTTTGGATCATTTTGGTGTATGTACATGCACAACATTTGAAGATGGACAGCTCATTCAAGCGGATTGTACCAAACATTCATGGCTTCAGCAACTCCCCTCATTCGCAATGGATATTCTACATCTTATGACATCAATCGACATGTCTGGCACTGTGTTCTGTCGTAATGCAACAGTAAGGACAACTGTACACAACAAAACAATCCTATGCTTAGACAGAGCTTCAGGTGAGTAACGTAGATATATTGCACACATTATTATATTATTATATCCTATACATCCTTAATCAATACTATTATTATTATTATGTTTCAGAGGTATCTACAGGTGCTATGAGTACCATACAGGTTGTACACACAAGTGCCCAGAACGTTTCAGAGATTACGATGTTTACGAGGAATGTTTACAACACCATAGTACACTCTACTAGCGCTGCACCTAGTCGACCCAGTGCCATATATTACTGGTCTAGTAAGACCATAAACGCGGTTAACGTCTTCCAGTTTAGTGTGTCATGCATTGTCTTGATATACATTATACTCAAGGTACGTATACATGCTATTAGTTCATACCATACGATTACCGTGTAACCGTCTCTCATATTAACGCTTAAATCACTTCATTACAGGTTGGTATAATAATAGCTGCATTCGGACGACGTCTCAGGAGCGCAAGACTGCGGATCCAATTAGATACTGCTATGACGGTCTCACAAGAAGCGTTAGTGTAGCGTACACTACGTATACATATACAATATATATATATATATATAATCGTAATACTCGATAATGGCCGTAAAAACTGATTTGCACACTTTATATAATGTCATACATAACTTTTAGCAGATATCTGAATACTATTATATATGATATATCTGCTCAATATATAGATGCTATACCTGTTATTCATACACTGATTGCACAATTATATAATGATTCGTAAATAACTTTAACAGATATCTGAGTACTATTATTATTATTATACACGATATATCTGCTCTAAATATTAGGGAGGGTTATGTTATACTGTACACAATGTATAGATGCTATATACATGTTATTCATAAACTCTCATGTCTACACATGTAATGTCTCATTGCATATATTGCTATACTAAGTATATAAAGTTATTTGACCACAATGACACTTGTGTTGTACGTTTATTATACTATTATCATATATCTCAGACATGCGTATTAACAATTACTACTTCTACAGTGTATAACACATTGTACTGGCCAGATTCAGTTATTATAATAACCCTGCAGTTAGAGCGTGTTATCCACGGCTCATCAGTATGACACCTCGATTCTAACACATAGAAGCAAGCCACACTCGTATATTATCACAGTACATGTTAATGTATCATACATTAATATATATATATATATATATATATATATATAGCACGTGTGAACGTATATCATACATTGTGCAACAGAACTCATAATAGTAACAACTTGGCAATATCTGAGATATATACTAATAACATATAAGCAGCATCATAGGTAATTGATAGCATAATCCTACACACTGTATTCTATGGAATATAGCTAGCTATTGTTCATGAACAATGGACCCCATAGGGTGGGGTACTGCTTAAACAGTTAGCATCTCAGTGTTTACAGCTCCTAGCGTTACCCAAAATAGTTGACACCACCCTGTTAATTACCTAATATTGTTGGCACCCCTGTTAAGGAGTCAAAGGGGTGGTTGCTAATTATATAATAAAATCGCAGAGGGGGGTAATTACATAATTACCCCCCTCACAGTCTAGAACTTCTGCTCAGTTTGTTCTAAACAGTTCAAGGAGTAAGACAGGAAATATGCAACGCTTTATGTTTTATCTGCTAAGCCTAGCCTTATTGACATGGTGTGATGGCTACAGGTACATATGTGCTAACAGGCTGTGCTTATGTAAAGTGGTAAACGATGGTACGAGTATCAGGGCCGACTGCACGAAATCACCATCTCTGGCTCAAGTACCAATTGAAGAATTCTCGGCGATGGAATACAGTATGCTATCTTTTGTCGATATGACGGGGACTCTTTATTGTCATTCGCGCACGCCACCTACACATGATGTTTCTGCACAGATTGTATGCAAACGGGCCGTCAACAAGGATATGCAGAACCAGGGTCTAGGTGCATTTAACCTTGGATCGCATGATGGCCAGCACAATAGAGTGGTTAACCATCCTACCACAGCTGCAGTTGTTGTTTCTACAGTTGCTGCAGTGTTATTACTGCTTGTATCAACTGGTGTCGGTATTTGGATATATAAGGTACGTTATTACATATATCTGTATTGTACACCTCATGATTGAACCCTCGTAATCTATTATATCTATAAGTTCGTACTACTGTCATTCTACGCTATACTACTCGCTAAGCATGTTCCATCGGTAAGACTGTGTCATTTAGCTACGCCGTTGTACTCCTTCTGTTGCTACAGTACTTATAACGTTTTATCCGTCTTTTCAGAGGGATCCTGCGACTGGTACAGCTGTACTAACGGGGGTGGTCAGCATGGCCCGCCATACCCTTGCAGGAGCGCACAACAGATTACGCCGCGGTAGTAGTACTACATCTGACAGCACAAGGTATACAATTGTAGTACTATATCTATGGTTTATACGGTACATTTGCACTACTGATGAGCTTATTGTTACTATCTATATATGCTGTACACTCTCTCTTATAGCACATGCGACCACTTGACCCCCGTGGATGGAGCTGTTTGCCCCGTGAATATAGCCTGCGCTGTTGCCCCCCTGAATTCCGCCCCTGCCAGCACGCCTCCAGCCGTTGACAGTCTTCAAGGTGCAGTCGCCGCTTGTGATGAATGTCTCTTAAGCGAAACCCCAAAAACAACGACCCATGGATCTATGACTGATGTGCAGGTGAGGTTGTCGTACCCCAACACCTCAGACGACGAATCACCCTCGCTGTACAGGTCAAAATTACGAAGTTACAGTGGCAAGTGTACACCTGTCTAGACATGTACCATCGCTGTTATGATCACTGTGGTCATTAACATGACCAATGTATTTGCTATCTAAACTTACGATTAACATTATTACCCCAACTCTTGAGCACTAGCGCATAGTTATAATATGTTTACTTTATATTAGTATGTAATAGCGATATATATATGTATTGTTCAACTGTTCTATTACCGTCCACTGATATCTGTAGCTTAAATATTGTGAGAGATCATCTACGAATGTATGTAAACACACGTTACTATTGTGTGATCATAAGCTTAACTGCATCATGTTTACTATTAACTATCTCTGACAGATACGTGGACTATTTGTATTGCAAATGTAGTAATGCTTTACCAACTGTTTCATTACATGATTATACTGTGTAGCATTATTGTGTAGACAGCTGCGTTACTTAAATGCCTATACTATGTAATATATTACTATTAGTAGTATGACATGACTGTAGTAATGTGTTACGCACTGTTACTGCATGATTATATTGTGTAGCATTATTGTAACGCCTCCGATATATATGTAATGTATATAGATAACGATTATTAAAACTGTAGTAATATTTCAAATTGTTTTATTACGGATTATGTATCTTTATTACAGTGTATAAATATATGCACATATACATTGTTATACTATGTATTACTACATATTAAACGTTATAAAAGAGCAGACAATGATTCGCCTTATTCTTTATCACGTTATAAAAGAACAGACAATGATTCGCCTTATTCTTTATCACGATATTAACTATATGTAACAAAAATAAGGCGTTAGCAGGGACATCTCAGGAGCGGCGTGTTCAACATGTTCTAACAAAACATCAATAGTCTGTATGTCCTCGTTAGTTAAGGTCACTTTTTCATCCTTAATGGTATTCTTCGTGATCTTGCATACCTCTGTAGAACATCCTTTTTTAACCAGGTAGAAAAAGCCCCCCAAATGTACAGTTGTATCGATTTCTCCGAACGCTAAAGTTGGTATATAGTACACCATGTTCACGAATTGTTGTAACGGTAATGTCACTGCTAACTCTTCCTTGAGGATGTCATCCTAAACAAATGAGAATACTGTTATATAACTAAGATGTATACAAATACTGCTCAGTTAATATAGTACATATATATGCGTGAATGTGTAAGGAGTGCGCATGTATAATATCAACTTACCTGATTATCTGTCAGCTGGATAGTTACATCGCCGTCTGTGCACATAACGCAGAGTGTTACCGCTGTGGTGATGGCTAGACTTGTGCGGCTACCTCCTATTAGTTCAGGAATTGTGTTAACAACAGCCTCGTACTCTCGCTGTAGATACTTGAATAATAATGCTGTACCTTTGTAGCTCTTGCGTGCATACAAGGTGTTTAACAGCGTTTTCGTCTTATCGAATTGTGTTTGTTTAGATCTGATAACGATTAGATCAGAATCTTTAAGTAAGCCTTCGCAACGTAGTATCATACATATCTCGTTTGTATTAATCTTGTTGATCAATATATCAGCGTAATCCCTCAATACTTCCATTGTGTGAAGTGCAGTAGTACTAAGATGATATCTGTATATAGGCATGGTTCACGCTCCTCTATATATATATGTATACCGGTGAAAGTAATAAAATTAATTGCTCTCATAAAGTAGATATATATTTTTAACGAGAGACCCCTGAGGGGGGTAATATATATATATGCATATATTCATATATTGATAGTAATGACTAGTATTACTATTATGTAGAGCATATGTATGATCATAACATACTGATGACAATGAAGAGGTATAACAACAGAATGTACTGACGAGTTTATTTATTAAATATAAGAGTACATTGTAACATAGGTAATATATAACGAATTGAACATTGTAACATAGTAGTAAAGGTGATATAATGTCACGAATATATGAATAGTAGTACATGAAGAATATAAGCATAGCAATATATAATTAGTATTGGTTATATAGCTCAATGAGGTATAGCAGTAGATTATAACACATTAATATGTACTAGGAGTTGTGTCTTAATAACCGATATATGTAAACCCCACTGTTGATACATTTTATTGAATCATGGGTTCCCTATCAGTCATTGTTGCTGTTGAAGTTGAGGGCTGGGGGTCTTGCATTCCAGTGCTGATGTTAGAACGTGCATGTAGAGGTCTAGGCGGTAAGGGCTTAGGAGTGCAGTGGTGGCAGGCCTGGAGGTTATCGTGCGTTGTGTGAGTAGTGTAGCAAGCTGCTAAGTCAGCTAACCCACTCCATTTTGTCTCCAATTGTGGAAGAAACCCAAGAAGTTTTGTGAATTCATACTTAGTTAGTTTGATTCCTCTTTGCGTTGGGTGCTCCGAAGTTGTTGACATGTTGCGGAAGAAGCTATGTCTTATGTCGATCGTATTGGATGCCTTCTTGGCTCTGCAGTGAACGTTCTTGCCAACGTGCACCTTAAAAATGTGCTGAGAGTACTCATCTACATCTGAATGATCAGCAAACGAATCACGACCATCCATGCACCACTCTACATCGTCAACCATGGCGTCAATTGCAAGGGATCCATCAGCAGTATCGTCAGGGGGAGATGTCTGACCGCCCGGTGTAACCTGCATAATAATGAGACATATATACTTACAAATCAATATTTACAGTCTCTTATTATAGATAGTATTAATACAATACATATACGTAGTCTCTTATTATATAGACAGTCTGGCGTATTATAGATGATATTATAAATTACTTACGACTCCTATAAATGTAGCCAAGTTATGCATTGAGGCCATCAGATCCCTTGATTGCTGCTTGTCTAGCATTACGCCTTTTTTTGTAGGAATAAGGCAATAATCCTGGTCGTCGATTGTGTAAACTCTGATGTGCAGAGACACCTTCCCCTTATATCTCTGGAGAGTCAAGAACTTCCTAGAGCTGATCTCCCTGTACCACAGAAACACGCCCTTCACCTGAGTGCCACCCAGGTTATAATATTTTCGAATTGGTGTGCAGGTTGCCATCGTGTTGAGTAGGGAAGCAGTCTGTGCGATAATCTCTGATAATAGGATGTAACGCTCTTAGAACAAGTGTGTAAATGTTTGCACTCGCTAAGTCTTTATATACTCCTTCAACTATCATTATTAAGCTGATATGTATGGAGTTCACATATATCTGTTGTAACTATCATCACACACTCCGTATATAGCGGTATCCTAGGACTACTGATTATGTCCTTAAATAACCATCCATTGTTATGTCAAACCTAATGCATCACTATCATTTAGAAATACTGATCCAGTTTGCTTTAAGTTTGGACTTTCTGGTCTTATGCTTTGCATGTGTTGTCAACTTTGTATTCTTTCTAGATTTTTGTGTAGCAATTCTTTTCATAAATATATCTATATCGTTATGTTTAAGACCAGGAGGGTGGTGGCTCTCTTTAAGAATGATGTCATCCTTTGTTCTTACTGTATGTGCAACTTTATCGTTATCAGGCGCTGGTGTTGCAAGGTCAACAGGTTTAATGTCAGTAGTGTTATCTACCTGTTGTGTTAGTTTATCATCTTTACTATTTTTTAACTGTTCCAACATTCTGTTGTACCTGTCTCTAGGTATAACAACATTTTCCTCAGCCATGACCAACAACTGTTACAAGTTTAGTCAGTATGCTCTTTATCAATAGAGATACAACTTCAGCTTTACTATATATTAAATATCTCTTAGTGTTAAGTGTTACCTCGTTGTTAGATAATTCTCTAATGACGCGTTTGTATAACTTTAAGGATCTTTTATACTTATGAGGAAGTGTTACAACACCTGTAAGTATATTTCTAGCTATTTCTGCTACTGTCAGGATCTGTTCTTTGTTTACATGTGACAACAGAGCTTTAACTTGGTCCTTGTTAAGCGATGCTACAGCCTTTAAGAATATCATGTTTTCTTTAATCAGTTTCATGACTGCGGTAGAAACACAACTGTTTCCTCACCTGGAAAGATATTAGAACGCAATTTATACCTGTCATCAGCATTAGATGATAAATCGATTATTAGATAACCATAGTTACGCTTAGTAGCACGTTCATAACTATCCATAAAATATTTTGTTTGACCCGGTAAAACCTGGCTTGCTAATGCTGACACCTGCCTGCCATTCCTATGGTTACGAAATAAACAGATACAGTGCGAGTTTCTACTGATTAATCGAGCAGCTTTACTTTCATAAAACATATCTTGTAGTGTTATAATGCATGACACATGACAATGATGGCTGAGAACACACACTATTTCAGCTACATGTGCACCCTGGCGACTGTCACTTAAATTGCTCATTTGGTCGTCAAGAACAAGTAAACTGGGGGCTCTGGTTGCCTCCCACAGGCCTGTTAAATACTCTTTCGACGGTATATCTTTTCTAAACTCTATTATATCGTTCAAGGCGTGCTCCAAATGATCAAATTTGTCCTGCCATACCGTATATACATATATAATCTTATTAACTTGAGGCGTGAACATAGTCTTATAATTTAGGAGTAAACGTTTGACAAATTCCGTTTTTCCTGCTTGTGTGGATCCTTGCACTGATATATTTTGCGGGAGCTTAAAAGGTATTAAACATATATTCTCTTGTTCCGTCATGATGTTGTACATGTAACAACTTTGCATCAACTAACTATAAATCGGTTACACCGCGATATTTATCAATCATAACCGAGGCAGGGAACTTTGCAAACACAATTAGCGTTGTTGGTTCGGGCAGAGCATTAGAGAACCTTAAACTAATGCGTAAATTACCTGAGCGTTTCAAGGGGAGTATATCATCATTATTAGAATCACATTGTGAGCCAGCAACAAATCTATAGAATGTGTAACCTTGCATGTACTCCTCACGACTGAGAGGATTAAAATGGTCACCATACTCTATACCGCAAAGAGTTTTGTATGCATCAATGTATGAACTTGCCTCAGGCTTGCTTTTATATACTGGCATGATAGGACCTTGACCTAAATCATGTCCATCCACAGTGACTTGAATAAAGTTAAGTGATGTGTGCTCAAACATGAAAGGATTGGTGAACAACGTACCATGGTTACCTACATCAGTAACAAGACCACAAACCAGCTCGCATGGTACACGGCCTGTGAATGGATCATTAATTGTACATGAAAATTGCCCCTTACCCAGTGTAAATTTTTTTACTTCAGTTTTAATGTAGGGGAAGATGGCAGGCTTATTCACCATTATTTCTGCATGTGAAACCAGAATTTCAGGAATTACTTCTATCATTGAAACACTCAGAGAAGCTCTAGTAATCTGTACTTTGTAACTACCTACTGTTACCTCTGGAGCCATTAAGCAAAACTCAGGTGTGCTAGGATATAATGTTATACCTAAACTCACACCATTAGGAACAAACTTATATATGTCTAAAACATCACAATACAGATGTCCAGACATATCAACTTCACGTGAGTTAGCAAAGTAGCTGGATCGTTGTTTCAACCCTTTGTTATCACCCAACTGCCAATTAGGATCCCCTAACTTCCCTGGTGTATCTTTGTAAAACATCCCCATCTGTAATGTTGTTTCTTTCAGCTCACTGTTTGTATGTAGTAAAGCCTTGAAGTAAGCTAAGTAGGGGTATGATTCATCAGAGTGTGTTAACACTTTGTTCTGCAGGGATACGTCAACACGACTGAACATTGAATGCATAAAATTGTTAACAACGCCAACAGAAGCCTCGGCCTTAGTAGTTGTTGTTGTAGCTGTAGTGCTAGCTGCAGTGCTCGTGTCTTCGGTATCTTTAGAGCGTTTTGATCTATTACCCGCTACAGTGACAGGTTCGATCTTGTCTCCATTCTGCTTTACTATTTTGCATGTAATATTAAGCCTTGTTCTACGTAAATCTAAATAGTTACTACTGTTATTGTTCACTTGGAACTGAATAACGCCTTGTGTTGAAAAATCGTTCACAGGATAGAATGTTGTTACATGGGTATTCTTGATACCAACATTCTGGATAGGTTTCTGGAAAATAGCTAATTCTTCGGAATAACCTATATAGGCATCCTCTAACACTTCCTGACTCATGGTTAGTATATTAATCAAACACGTCCTTCGTACGTTGTATAACCTTATCAACGGTCTTCTTCACTCTTTTTCTCTTTTCTGCAGGTGTCCTATATACTATGTGTCTCTTATGGTATGTCTTACTATTAGCTCTACTCAAAACCGTGTGATTAGGATGAGTCTTCTGTTCAGTAGTTATATTAGTAGCTGCTACTTCTAATTCATTCAACGCCCTACGACGTTGCGCCTCTGTAGGGTCAATAACGTCGCCAGTACTTATATCTTTCTCGTTTGTAGTCTTAGTATTAGTTTTCGGCTTATTAACAATAATTATACGACGTGTGTGTGAATTAGCGTACGTTCTTTTGTTATGAAAACGCGAGCTAGTAAGATATGGTGCTACCGAACCATCTGCTTGACCTTTGAAATGTTTTAGTAGAATGTCATAATCTACACCCTTATTAAACGAGTAATACTTCGCATTATCAGCCATAATATATCTACATGTAAGGAGATCTGTAGTCTCTATGTTATTAACCTGAAGTGTAGTGTCCCATTGACCTTCCCTTGTTTGAATGATGGGTATACACCTGTGTTATCTGTTAAATATATGTCTATAATGTCTAAACCATCAACACCCAGAGGTACATAGCGCGGGTTATCAAAATACACTGGTGCCCCTCTGCTGATTTGGTTGAAGTACACTCTGTTTAAAATAGGTGACAATATAGCATTGACAGGACTAGGTTTACATATAGATGAGTTAATGGTGATATATATAGAGTTATACTTGTCAACAGGTCTAGGTAAATCTATGTCTAATAAGGCAACTTCCCAATTACCTTGGGGGCTGAATGTTACCCTGCCTGGTAGTTTAACCCTGAATGATGTTGGTGTATTACCAGGAAAGTAGTTCTCCTTATCAACATCGGATGATATGTACACGAACATTATTGTTTGCTTTTGTAATGCTGTATGGATGTTGTTGGTATGTAAGTGTTAAACTTGTCAGAATAACCATACCATTTAATAAGGCTTAGTTTGTGACCTTTAACCTTTTTAGTCTTTATAACTCTGTCGATTTTATATGTTATATCATCTAAGTTTTGAACAGATGCTAATAGCAGCTCTTCTGTGTAGAATGACCCTTTGATACTCTCTCCATTGAGATCCTGCACTTTATATCTAGGTGGATGTGATGGAATTCGATTACAAACTGTGAATAGTTCCTCAGTCCACTTTTCGTGATAGCCTCGTGAAAAAGGGCCAGTGTATAAACTCAGTCTAACCAGACTTCCTAGAGTTATAGTGAACTTGACAGGTGTGTTAGCCCATCTGTTAAGTATGGGTATGTACACTTGTTCATATATAGTATGTGAATTTTCTGTGTTAACATCAGCAGGCGCCATGTTAATAGAGTGGTGGACTGTGTTATTATAGCTGAACATGACATCATCCAGAATGTCTATGTACATTGCTGTCTGTTGTTCATAAAAGTACTTAAACAGTTTATTTTCTAATGTTCTATTGAATCGTTCACTGTAAGAAGCTTTGTGACGGCCATATGCTATCATGTGATTTATACCTCTGCTATGTACAAGTCTTTGAAATGAGGCTCCTGTATATTCTCCACCTTGATCAGTGCGTATAGTCTTACATTCCCTGCCTGACGTTTTAACAATATCTGTAAATGCTATCGTAACATCTGTTGATTTTTTAAACTTAAGGGGCCGCGCCCATGCATAACGTGAGAAAAGATCTATACATATTAAGATATATTTGTATCCTCTATTATATTTGGCTAATTCGTCCATCTGTATGATATCACTATCCCATTGGTCATCAATATGTTCAACTATTATATGTTCAGTATTAAATATTTTTGTAGGCGTACTATGTATGTTATGAGTTGTCTGCTCTTTCAACCATTTGCCAACGACTGATAACGTGATACCTTTAGGCTTGATTTGTCTCTTCTTTACTTCGTTCCACAACTTTCGTACACCTGAATAACTACCAGGTTGACCTATTGTGTAATAGATACCACTCTAAAACTGATCTATCTCAAACGATTTGTGAGCCATAATGATAACTACGAAGGCTATTACGAATAAAGACTGCTTGCTATCTGCTTAATACATAATATAACAATCGCTCTGTCAACTACATGCGATGTCTATGGTATACTCATTCTCAACTGATATATCAATATAATACAGCTATATACATAACAACGAGGTAGTGTGCGACTGGTGCTCATTTATTGAAATTAGTGTTGGTACATAAATATAAGTGGCTGTGTTGTCCTGCTATACGATTTGTTGTATGTTCTGCGATTTGTTGTACGTACTGCAATAGCATCTTCTGAAACACGATGTCATACTATTTAGTAAATCAGTAGAATAAGAACATAATAATAGCATATTAATCCTATAACTATACTAACCTTACATGACGAGTCATATCCTAGCATCCTGTACGTTATCGATGATTGTGACGGGTAACTTCAACATTAACAATGGTTCTTTGTGCAGGATCATATTTATCAATATCAAGGTTATCATGATAGTTCTTCAAACATGTAATAAGATCTGTAAAGGAGTCGTCACTCCTTACCACTTCTATGTAATGTTCTTCGGCACACATTAAACAGGGCACAATGTTAAAGGCAACCCACGTTAGGTTGTATGTCTCTGATGGTACGCGTTTGCAGTCTCCTAAGGCATAAAATTTAACAATCCATTCTGTGCATTGCTCCATACATTTAGATGGTACACCAGATAGATAATAATCACTTATACATTCATTTAAAGATGAAAAAACATTCTCTGAGCTGTACAACAGTGTCAAACACTTAGGATCCTCACAATCAGGATATGAAAAAACGCACCAACTTATTGTGTATGCCATGCTAACTCCAGCTGTGCATATATATATATATATAACACTAGTTATACAGTTCTCATACAATTAGAATGTAGCACAGTCTGTTGTTGATTGTGGGAATGTTATGTCTAGAACATAAATGGTTCCTTAATACTGAGCCTCAGCACATGTTCGAATGCATAAGTTAATGTATTTGTAGTAATCAAGCTATAGCCCCAGGGGTTCACCCATAACCACTAGCTCCGCCTGTCGTTGACTGCGCGAAGTGTAAATTAGTACAATAAGTGTCTGACAGCTCATTAATCAACAGGATAATTCTACTCTTGGTAAACATATCATGTCGTCTAAATTCATAGCTTGTAGCTCCTGGCGTTCAACCTGCTCATCCCTCACGCGGAGCACGTCGTTTAGGCCTTCAGGCCCCCCTTTCGAGGTACGTCGTCCATACATATCGTCGTAGGTACCACTAGCACCGCCTGTCGTAGGCCGCCAGAAGCTACCGTTTTATCGTAGCCCTATAACTACTCACGTCATATGAACAATTGGGAGCCGAACTGACATTGGGACGTAAGGCTCAGTAGACTGACCTGGGGTTGACATGTATAGGCCTATATGACAGTGGACCAACCTTCATTGGCCAAAAGGGGTCAGATATGACATTGGGCCAATATTGGCCTAAACATTGAGCCAACATTTAGGTGGAAGTTGGCCTAAGATGACATTTGGTCATCGGTAGACCAATCTGACAGCTGTGGGCCAACCTGTCGTTGGCAAAAGTGGCCGAAGTTGGGCAAATTGGCAAATTAATAGTGGGCTGCCTGATGTTGCACCAGTGGCTTTACACTCTTATAACTAGAGGGCACTCAGAGAGTGCAAACCTCCGCCAAGGCCCACTCGAATTGCTGCCAACTCAATATGTATGCACTGTTAGTCCAATGTCAGTTCACATTTTGGCACTTGTGGTGTGGTGGCCATTGTTTGTGTAGTCCAGTCGGTCTAACATTGGCTCAATGTTGGCCCAATGTCAGTGCGGCCCACTTGTGGTCAATCGGCCCAATTTGCCCTAATGTCATGTCGGCCCACATTTGGCCTACAGCTGGTCAACCACACTGTCACATAGGCCTACCGATGGCCAAATAACATGTCAACTAAAAGTCAGCCCAGAATTTGCCTAATGTTGGCCCATTGTCACTTTTGGCCAACAGCTGCTTGGCCTACTGTTGTATAGGCCAACCATTGGCCAAATGACATGTCAACCCACTTGTGGTCAATGTTGGCCCAATGTCAGGTCAGCCCACATTTTGCCAACAGCAGGTCAGTCCCACTGTTACATAGGCCTACCAAATGAAAAATTACATGTCAACTCGTAGTCGGCCCAGTGTTTGCCCAATCGGTTTGGCCCACTTTTCGCCAATAGCAGTTCAGCCTACTATCAGATAGACCCACCATTGGGAAAATGATCGAAGTCTATCAAGCCCACTCGATCTCCTGTTGGCCTAATGTTGGCCCAATGTTGCACCAGTGCACTGTTGGCCAAAGGTGATCTGGATGATCCAAATTCTTTCAGCAGAATCTGTCCTTACCCTACTCAGGTTTTGCGTAGGGTGGGGGCCTAGCTCAGAGGTAGCGCTCTGGACTTATAGGGTTCGATTCCCGGTCGAGCCTAAGTTGGATGGCTGTTTCATCCTTCGTCTAATTGCCATGGTCCCTGCCAGTCCTAATAAGCCCAACTGGTGCAGAAATACAGGACGTAAAGCCCTAATCACACACACAAACACACACACACACACTCAGGTTTTACGTAAGAAAAACAGCCTGGGTGATGGAGGCCACTTAGACCTGTTTGACAGCCTGATTAACATTAAGCAGCTCACTGAAGTGGAACCAGTCATCTGATCAGCGTCCAACTAAGTTAGCATGGCGATTTACCTGTTGATCACCAATGAAATTAAGTTCAAACATGACGTACCAAGTCGGTTAGATGAAATTATCCTGTGTGTACGTGGCAATAACAAAAATGCTCAAGCACTCAGCTGAACCAAAGTGACTGTCAGCTGTGTCATAATATACCTGGCTAGTGGGTATACTGATGGAAATCTTAGGAATTACCCGTTAGGTGAATATTTTGGGTTGGGTCTATTCAAAATCATATAATTAAGAAGCACAGCAAACTCTTTTAGAAATCATATTTCTATAAAATGTGCCGTGCCAAAATTTCCAGGAAAATTACACTTTAAATTCTAATATGAATGTTTTACTCCGCCATCAGACTCTTCTGACATCTTGGATAAATCAGAGTAAATCCACTTGGCCGATTATTACATGCTACTCCATTTACTTTGGAAATGTGTCAATATGGCCTATCCAGAGCATTTATCACAGTAAATCTAGAGTGTTTGCAGGAACTATTTTCTGCAGCCCTTCACTACGTATTTGTTGCTGTGAGTGAAGTATTTTAAGGTCAACGACGTCACTTCAGATCTTGTCTGCTAATCCTATTTTAATCCTTATTTTGCTGCTAGTTTGCAAGTTTTATGAGAAACTTGGTAAACAATTCAAAGAGTACAAAATAATTCAAACAAATGAAGGAATAACTATAAGCAATCAAACATAAAAACAACTATAAACAATATAACAACCAAACAAAGCAAATGATTTGTCAACTTTGTTTTGTCATTTTCAGTTTACACTTAATTAAGGATGTCTACAGAGATCTTTAGATTGCTTTTATTATGTAAGAATAGTAGTGCCGCTGTTTTTGCTTATGAGGGAGTTAACTAACATTTTCGTTGTAAAATTAAACTATAATTGTTAAGAACCTTGTTTTTCCTGTCTGACACGAACGCTGCATATCTGAGTTTCTGCTGTTAAAATGAGTGAAATTGCAATTGCTCTAGCCCCCTCCTTTGGTGGGGAATCCGCCACTGGCCTGGTTTGCTTGGCTTGCAGCTGTAGTACCAAGGAAAAGAAGGACACCCTTGCTCACCCCACCACACCCTCCTCCCACGCTCACAGCAACCCTCTGCAGAGCAAGACCCACTGACAACTTCGTCTTCGTCACATTTCTCATCAGCCATGGCAGCAAAGGTACGTCATTTTATTGTTACAGATTTTGGTAGTGAGTGGCTTGCATTGTAAAACATTTGTACACCTCCACTTGATGGGAAAATGGGAAGCAGGTTCCATGCAGCTTCACCTACGTCAGTAAAAGCAGCTAGGGCTCTCTTGCATAATATACACACATGCTTATCGCATGACAGAGGATAATATCAGGACATATAGAGTATATAAGTTATTTTCTCACTATATTTCCTCCTATTGGGATTTCTGTGTTGAATGGTCATAAAGCAGTCGTATAGTACTTTACAATACAAAAGCAATTATATAAGTTCTGCACATCTGTACCAAATTTGTGATTCACATTTCCCTCCAGATGAACTGATGCGGCCAAGCAGCATCCGAGCATCAGTCCTGGTGTGAACCAACATGGTGGTCTAACCCTGACTTTATGTGACCTCATGTGTGGTCCACTTGCTATATAAACATCATGATGTTACCCTAAGCATAGATGATACTGATAACATTTCCCTTCACTGATTTATACACCTGACGCCCACTACTTCAATCCCATGCAAGTATGGGGTTACCATAGAATATATGTTGTGGACAGGATATGAATAGTCATCACAGGAAGCATTAACAATTCAGCAGGAATTACATTTTGTAGTTTATAAGTAGTTTGATAGGTTTTAAGTAGTTCACAACCAGAATTGTGTAGACATTATTAGAACAGTGTAGAACTTTATACCATTACAATATTATAGCATTACTAACTGTAGTTTGAAACGTTATATAGTTTATATACACTTCCTGTATTATCAATTTCCTTCCTGGAGAGGGTTGATGTTATCATATAAATAGGCCTACATTAAGGCTACCACAGAAGGCATCTGTTCCTATTTTTCTGTTTTAATTGCTTCATCAGAAAAGGACCACAATGATTTAATCTGTGCTATAAACCAATGAATTTGATGTTGTGTCTAGTACGCGTATGTATTTCTGTATGTATTTCTGTATGTATTTTCATATGTATCTCATTCATAATTTATATGAATATTATTCAAGTTTCTCTGAATCTAAGATTCAAAATTTTCAGCATGGAGCCAGCATCCAAATCATGCCTCCATGCTGCCCTTGCCTCCATGCTGCCCTTGCCTCCATGCTCTAATCATGGCTACTTCCGGTGTAGAGACCTGGACCTTGACTTTCACTCCTATCTTATCAGTGGTAGGGAAATTAGCAGTCAGTGACCTTGGAACTGGCTGGGAGCATGGCAGACCCATTTATTATCAATGTCATGAGTAGACTCATGACATTTCATGAGATTGAGCATGTGAGAATGCTTCAGATGGGTGAGATGAGGACGCAGGTTAATCATCTTCTGGGGTGCATTATGAATATGTAGGAATTCCATGACTCTACACAGACATGGATACCCCCTGTTAATTAGAATGCACCCTAAAATGATAAATTGGTCTTTTGGTGTGACTGATAATGTACTGAGTACTGGGTGAGAAATATAACAAACAGGTGCTCAACTAAAGCGAAGTCATCTGTATATGAAGTGCAGTCCAGTCACTTTGCAAGTGCCTTACAACACTTGCAACGTCACCATTGTATTGAATACCTGGTCACCCATGTGTAGATGACTTTTGTTTACAGCCAATTACAGCCAATTTTGCCTGTGAATGTTTTCCTGAAAATATAGTTTGCTTAAAAATTGCATCCTTGTCCTTAAATTTACTATTTGAACCAGATTTGGCTGCAGTTCATTGCATTTGGCAGTAATGAGTTTCTGAAGAGTGTTATCACTGTTATGATGAAGTAGAACATAATATTATAGAAATTGTCTTGTTAACTTTTCAAGTGTGATTGTCAATTATAGGCAATTGTTTGCTGACAATGTAGTTTGCTCCATTGTCCTTAAATTGATTGAAGTAAATCACAAGGTAATATTTGAACTCGATTTGACTGCAGTTCATTGCATTGTGGTATTGACCTTTAATCTTGGAGGAATTCGATTTCTAATTTCTCCTAGGTTTAATCTTGGAGGAATTAGAGATATTCCTCCAAGGTTTAATTAAGACTGGCCCAGACCATAATGACAAACACATCTTTTAAAGATGGGAAGAATACAATTATTGATGGAGACTGGCATTCTGAATTCTAAGTTTCAGAACTTGCTAACTTCCATTCTGAGTGCTGTGTATAGAGCAAAAAAGGGTGATGCACAGTGTACATCCTTTCTCAGATACTTTATCATGTGTATGATTTGTGAAACTTAAAATGGGGAAAACTAACAGGTAATGCAATCCTATATAAATTGGCAAGAAAACAGTGTAAGAGGATAGGAATGATATTATGCTTATCTCAATACATAGAGTTCCATGGCAACAGCAGTGTTTAGATTGCTGATGCTTGGCAACCATCTTCCCGTCTCCATAGCAACCAGTGTTAGCTAACGTTCGCCATGGAGACGAGGCTGTCTTGATTTATGGCCCTGTTTTGAGGTTCGGTATGTGTTGTCTTAGGTGGCAGATGGCAATGTCTTGATCAGAGAGATCTGTCAGGTGTTTTCGTTGCTTTTTCCGGTGTCTAAATCCTGTTCTGACCCCGTATGACAAGCATCTCCAACTTTCTTTTTGCTTCTGCCATTGTTTACATGGTTTGGCTGGTCCTGTGGCTTAGTTCATGTGGCTCCATGGTTACTGCAACTGGTACAAGAGCACTCCATCTCAGAGTGGGCTAGGCTGTCTTATTTATTCCTCTCTATCAGTTAGGTTTGGCCTGAAACCATTAAAAACTGTGGAATGACTTTTGCTGTGGGCGTAAAGCAATGCCAATGGCCTGCAGTCCTAGAAGCCCCAGACCTCCACAGGTGTAAGCTGTTAGCTCGGTAATGGGTCTAGAGACCTTCATGAGACCCTTATCACAAGAAACAGGATTAGCTCTACTTCTAGCTATAATTGTTATCAAGGTTGCTGCTGTAAATGCCTGTTCCTGACATGTACCAGAGCTGGAAGAATTTACACTCTGTGTATTGAATTGGTTGGTCCTGAGTTTGGTATTTCAGGAAAATTTGTTCAAAGGTTCCTATATAAGTATTGTGAATAAGGTGCAATGCAAGATACTGCAGGAACGAAAGATACAAAGAAAGGAAATTCGGTAAACACAATTAAACCATCTGGAGCCGATTGTGTTCTGTTAAAAAAAAAAACTTAACTCAGGAAGTGAAACTTAGTTTGGTGCAGAGAGGTCAAACGCACAGCATTTTCATTTAAGCTTAATTAAAGCCTTAATATCTAGCTACAATGTGTCAGCATATATGCATCTTGTAACAATACCGACACAGCGCCAAATTACACTCTGTTTATTGGATGTTATTTTGCAACAACTGAGCACTGCTGAGCCCCTGTCTTGGGTGAGTTTAACATTTGCTACAGCAATTGCAGTTCACGCCGTTGTTGATACCCCCGACATTTTCCAGTGACCTCTGGCTGTGAAGCTATTACCCCAGGGGTACCAGCGAAGCTTGACACCCCATAGCCTCTATGAGCCCCCCCCCCCCCCCCCCCCACCCCCATACAGGATTACCATAGATACTATAGAAGCTTATAGCAGCTGCCCATCTGCAACATCCTGCCTTCCACCAGTATGTGGGTCATATTATAAGAATAGGATAGAGGATAATAGGAAAAGCTCAACTACACACAGTGATATACAATGATCAATTTATTTAAATATTTAGGATGATGGTAAAGTTGTTTACTGAAGTGTTTACTGTTCCTTTTGGTTTTATTTTTGTATGTGTCATCATGGAGTCACTATACATGACTCCATGGTGTCATAGAGGTAACTTTTTGATATTGTCGGTTAAATTCAATTTATATACTAGGCGACATATTTATGGAGATCAACTGATTTGGCAACATTGGGAAGTCATCATGCATGATTAATTCAGACATGCTGTGCAGGCTGCAACATGAAATATATTAATAAATATTTTGTGACATGGCGAGGTTCCCATAGACTCCCCTCCCCCTTCTCATCAAGTCTACCTTTGTGAGCGGCAATTACTGGCCGTAGAGGGCTGTGCTATCCAAATAAGAACCCTGTGGGCCTATTGAAAGTACTACTATATTAATGTCCAGTTCTGATGAAAGTCCAGCGCATACAGGCGATGTTACCGCCAGGAGTGTTACAACTTTTAAGCACTCACTTAATCTTTGTTATCTAAGCTTTTAGATATTAATTAATTACTATTAGGGTATTCACGTTTTAAGACCATTGTTCTTGTCGGGTCATCATACTTTCTGGTGCAACATCAGTTTAATTCTTGAGCTACAGACGTTAATACATTTACTAAGAGCATGCTAAGAGTTTCTCAAATGTTCTGTTCTTAAAACATTTTCATTCCTATCATTTTTGCTTTGCTTTGGAAAGTGCCCTTTGCATGTATCAGCTGGTTGAAACTTTCCTCAGCAGACAAGCACCTTTTGCGTTATCCATCATTGAGAGTAAGAAGCAACTTACCTGGCCCTCTGCCAAAAGCAACATGGCATGCTTTATGTTGTTGTAAATGTCCTGACAGCAGGTTATATACCCTAGTATCTGTGACTCCTGATAAACATGTTTATTTACATCTGTAATGCACAAATGTAGCTTCTGCAAGTCACATCAAGAAATTAAGTTACTGCAGCGCAGGTGTAAAGCAATTAAATTATCACATCTCATTTAGATGGCTTTTGGGAGCGGTGATTAAACATCTTCAGTATTTTGTTAAATTAGTTGTTGGGTTCATTAAGGTGAATTTAAATTTATATGATTGTGGATCTTGAAGTCATTAACCAACTGCGAATTGTGATAAACTAATAATCAGAAATGTGGTGTGCTGGTTTATCACACTAATGTGGTGGAGCCACTGCATGCTGTACATTGGAGGGCTCTGGCGGTGGTCAGAATAAGGTGTAGAATCCGACAGCAGATGTCGCCACTAGTAAGTATGTGCTGGCTGATAGCGCCTATTGTGTGAAAACTGCAAGTCTGATTTCGGTCTTGCAAAATTAGGTATACATAGGTCTCCTTACCATTTTAATTTCATATTGGGTCCACCCACAAAGCGGGAAGACTAGACAGTCATTAAGTTTTTACGTGGCTGACCTTTAACCAGTTGTTCCTCATGCTAAGGATGCTGTGGCAGCTAATTTGGAAATATAATCACAACTTTAAAAAAAAGTTAAAAATTGTTTTCGGTTGGTAGGTTCACCCATCGAGCTCCACCGGTGGTCTGTGGTTCAACTGATTCAACTACAGTTAGTTTCATAAAATATAGTAACCTATAACTGGCTAAATCCAGCTGCTTCTGTCTACTCCTAGCTTGTAGTCGGCTTACACCTATCACCGCTGAAAACTATAAACCTTGGTAAATCTAAGAAGTGTATCTAATATATCATGAATATGTATTTGCAATAGGCATGCATCTTTTCAACAAAGAAATGACAAATATGTAACTCTTAAATGGTGCTGCATGTACTTTAAGATGCAGCTTTGGGTGGCCAGCTATAGCCCGACAGTTCCGTTTAGTGGCAGGTAGCATTGTATAGCAGAAGTTGTTTAGCTCTGTCTAGTTTCAATTTGACAGGCGTTTTTAATGAAACTAACTACTTTGTTGCTTAGTATTTATAGGTATTTCAATATCACTTTCAAAGAAAGTCACGCTGTACAAAGTCATGCAATGGCAGCAGAAGTAGTGCATGTCTCTAGTATTCTCCTTCGTCATAACCTCATATATACTAGGGTGTGGCTAATGCCCATCAAATTTGAAACTATTATCAGAGCCAACCTAACTTTGTTTTGGTATTGCCTTTTGACCAAAAGAACATGCATGTGCAGTTTCATTGAAATTGATGCATTTCTACCTGTAGGCAATACCAAAACAAAGTTAGGTTGGATTGGGTAACTTTGGGGCTCCAGCCACACCCTAATATATACTTGTGAGCACATTTGCCTCTGGTACATTACATTGACTAACCGGCAGTCTTATAGATTGTGCAGATTACAGAATTTTAAAAATGAAGTCTTCTAATGAAATAACGGATTTGAATAAGGAAAAAATAAATTGGTATTAATATTGTATTGTAGTGTCCTACTGTGAGCTCAGCCCCATATTAATTGCAATTCACACATACCACCAGTACCACAAATTAACCCTAGATGGCAGTAGCTGTACGGTCAAAAGGTTTTCAAGAGTAGTGCATTGCGAAATTATGCAGCAAATTTCTTATTTTGTATTATTAAGTTCAGAGGTCTAAAGTAAAAATTTACACTTGGGCCAAAATTCTGTTTAATTTTCTCAAATATGCCAAAGGTATGCTGCTGTAGCAGCCTATGTTTTTTCTCTTACATTCTTGTATGCACTCTAACCAGATGGCTTGAAATGCAAATGGAAACACTTATAAAGTTGAATCCAGTAAGGACCTGGTAGGGTTAGGCATATATACAATAGAATATACAATATCAGCATATAAACCAGAGACCACGTTATATAAATAATATCAGCACCGTTCTGCACTCAGTTTCCATGGTAACAAAAAACTCGATTTCATGGGAGCAACATGGGGTAGATGGGGTTGTCATAGCAACTGGTGCAGGTATTCTGCAGGCGAATTGCGCAGTTTCCTGGTGAAAGTTACCCTCTTTCTGGAACAGCCCACCTGCCAAGGGAGTATATAATGGTGTTGTTAGGGGGGGGGGGGGGGGTTCAGTCTGAGGCAAGTTGGGATAAATGTGTAGTATGGTGTGGACTCCTAATTCTTATCATCTCATCATTACGTCCACTGGAAGCTGGTCATATAGGCTGGCGAAGCTGTAGACCCAGTATGTAGCACTGAGTCATTGACATTGAAGAGTCCCCCAATTTGTTCAATGGAGCTACGCCCTTGATGTTTACCTGAAGTTTTTGGAAGCCCCGCTGGGAGTGAAGTGTGAGCACCTGACAGACCCTTCCAGCTCTCCATAAGACAGAACTGAAATAGACGATCTATGGCATGTTTATTACTTATATAATAGTACACTGCATCTTGTAGACAGAAAAAAAAATCAAGACAAAGATAGATGGGTTTTCTGACGTCTTATATCATATCTGCCTACAAGAGCGATGCCTTTCTCAATGGAAAAATTGATTTCTGATTATTTCTTGGTACTTCTCTATTATTGCCAAGTGTGCTGCATCCTTTTATAATTAAATGTCAGGCATTAGAAAGGAAAGATGAAATAATTTAATAAGAGGCAAATTCTTAAAAGAGGGATTTAGTGACGTCAGATTTCTTGGAGGTAGAAAGAATCACTTTATATGATGAGGTAGGAGGAGTCATTGAGGACCCCCTGGAGTCAGGACTTGGGAAGTTGCATTTGGCCTCTTCATATTTTCAAGGGTATTATATACTTGCGGGTTTTACGTATATAGGTTACATCATGAAATATCTATATAGCTGAAAACAAGATTTATAGTTAGTTTCATAAAATATGGTCGACTCTAGATAGCTGTGGCCAACTATTCCTGGCTGTAGCTATAACTGGCTAAAGCCAGCTGCTTCTGTCTACTCCTAACTAATCGTCAGCTTACACCTACCACCACTGAAAAAATATAAACCTTGGAAATGTAAGAAATGGATCTAATATGTCATAAATATGTACTTTTAGATCCGGCTTTGCGTAGCCAGCTATAGCTAGACTTCGATTTAGTGGCAGGTAGCATCGTATAGCAGAAGTTGTCTATCTTTGTCTACGTTCAATTTGACAGACCGTTTTTAATGAAACCATGGATGAAACTAACTGTAGAATTAGCACTTTGGAACTTTATTAGGGACAATTAAGGTGACCAATGACATAGGATCCTTCCGAAGTTGCACTGACTGACCTATTGATTGTGAGGTTTTTACTGTCTGACTGAGGCCCATGCTGATTGGCTCCCACTCAGCAGTGGATCTTTCGCAAGTGACCTTTGCAAGTGACCAGATGTTGACGCTGACCTGGATATATGGTCTCAATATATCCTACCACAGATCAACGCTTCGTTTGTTTATGTTTACATGTTGCTATTAACAGAAGCCTAATCTTGGCATCAGGGGGTTTTGACCCCTCCCCTTCGCTGTTAGCTTCCAGGGGATGATCAGGGCTCCAAGAACTCACCCAACAGGCTCTACCAGAGGCAGATCATGTGCAGATTACCAATCTGCCTTTGGCTCTTCCAAAAGGGCATGTCAGAAGTCTTGGCCCTTGGCAGGTCCTAATCACTCCAGCAAAGGCTCCAGTAAATAAGTCGAGATTGGGCTCCAAACTAGCCAATCAGCAGAGTTATTTAAATTAGTTGATCCCGCCGTGACATGGCCTAAAGCTCTGACCACGTGACCCACATGAATAAATTATGATAATACCCCAACTTTGCGAGATTTGCCTGGGGTACATTTCCTGGGTGGTCCTAATTCAATAGAGCTTGTCTTAAGTTGTTTCTTCTAAGGTCAGGTCAAGTGGGCTTGCTTATGTAATCTTACCTTACTTAAGTGTGAGTTGAGGTGTATTGCCCTATACTGGCTAATTACCATGCATTAGTACACAAACATTGGCTTTTGGTGAGCTTTTGTAAATAATATTGTTTCTGTAGTGGCCTGTTTTTGGCAATATGTATTAGTAGCAGTATTACAGATTACTTTTCAGATCTATGTTCTTTCGCAGCTTTTGCCTGTAGGTATTCTCTTAAACATAGCACCTTTTATCTTTCAACATCAACATGAGTTTTACAACCAACAACATAACAACAGCACTTTAGGACAGCAGTAACTCTTTTTAAAACGAGAAATTGACTGGCAGTTGGCAAGTGTCAGAAATTACTACATGCCAGCTTGACTTACAAAAAAAAGCATAACAGGAACAACGCAACAGACATAACTTGGCCAATGTTTGGAGTTAGTTCCAGGCACATTGAGCAAGTTGTGTATATTCCAAAGTTGCTGAGCAACGTATAAAACAAGAGAAGCTGCTAGAAATCTCGCTGTAAAACACGTGCTGGGCGAGAGTTTTTTCTGGCTAGCGGGTTAATTGTTGAGGAGAGAAAGAAATAGATAGAGTGAAAGGAGAGTGAAAGGAGAGGGAGAGGGGAGAGAAATAGAGAGATAGTTCTACCATGACTCCATAGTCCTACCAATACATCATTGATGGTTCCTTTGCCCATCCATGTAACCAAAGTAGTATGCCTCTAGAATAATTAATTAATGAACAAATACAGTACAACATTTAAAAATTATGGCTTGAGCCACCTGTAAGTGGCAGACTATAGCTCTACCAGTTTACCGGAAGCAACAACTATCTGGACCTGCTCACACCTATCTCAAGACATCCTTTAGTTTCAACATGTTGTATCTTGGATCCCTAGTTCATTAAAGGTTGTACTGTCTATTGAACATGGACTAATTGTCCGATCCACTTCACCTGAAAACTTATGTTGGATCTGTAGTGAATTAGTGTGTAAAAAAAAAAAATTCTTGATTAATTATAATCAAACTTATTGGCCTGATTTTTTTAAAGGAATTTTTAAGTTGCCGTGATGGCCACTGACCAATGACAGGCCTTTTCATAAAATGTTCACATTTTACACTTATAGCAGGTGAAAATCAAATGGATAGTTTGATTTTTAGATAATCATTGCATGTATATATATATTCCCATTCCCTACAATCACACTGTCTTGTAATGTTTCCAATTGCCAGATCTTCACATCAGAAAGATTGCTTGGGAATCTTGAGTTCATTCATAGACAAAAGGCATTTGTTTGTTTGAAGATGGTGTCTTGTGTGCTATGTGATTATTATGCAAGCTGTCTCTCAGGGTGTGTCAAAACCAAACCTGGCCTATTGTAAATAAACCTGGTAAATAGACCAATGTAATGCCGGATCTGTAGGATATATTCCTGCAGAAGTTACCCATCCAGTTTGAGCCAGCTTTGTGGTGTGTTGGCAAAAATGTTGAGATTTACCTGAAGGGTACTGACAAGGGTACAAGATGACTCACCATCTTACATAGGAGGTATTTGCAGCAGCAACTGTCAGGTTACAAGAAGGACGACCTATTACTATCTATGATCCAACAAACGTAATAGATCACTTGGACTATGTGGATGGACACTGGCCCCTGCACCCCCTAGTACAATGTACCCGAAGAATGATGGGTGAGGGGTGAAGTGATGTTACTCAAACCCCCACAAGAATGTGAATTTACAGCAAAAGTTGAATACATTTGGCAACTCTGTACTTGTTATGGTACAAGCAGTAGATTATGTTGAATAACACCAAGGAAACATTTGAAACAGACCTCATGACCACTTATATTGAACCTTTCTCATCTAGAAGTAAACACTGTACTAAACAGTAGAATTGTTTTTGCTTTGGTTTCCTCACCTCCCAGAAATGAGTACACTGAAATATTAATAATAGTATGTCAGTAGATAATTGTCAATTTACATGACTTGAGACGGAGATGATGATGATATGAAGGTTTTCCAAATAAATTGGTACAAGACACAACCAATTTTACTTCTCAAGCCATCCATAAGGTGTAAATGATAAAATAATGGCCAGGAATCGAACCCATGGTCTTAACAGAAGCATGGAAGAACTTTTTCACCCTTCTCTTCTTATAATCTTCAATGATTTTATGAAATATGGTTTACTTCAAGACTCTTATCAGACGTCTTAGTCAGAATCCTTGATTGCATTATGCTGTAAAAAAATATGACTCCACTTTACATTTACCTGACCATGAAAAATGAGCAGATGAACGCCCATATCAGCCTGTAATGGCTAAAGGGTCCTTGAATGCTAATGAACAAGCATTGGAAGTGTGATGTTCTCGATAAATCTTGACACTTAAACAGGTGTGATGAATGTACAATGTGCATTACTTCAAGGTGTGATCAACATTCAAGTTCATGAGGAAGTGTGATAAACCTAAAGCAAGTTGGATGGTGGATATTTAAGGTGTGATAAACAAAATTGAGTTTGGTATAAACATACTGTTGCATTATGGTTAATTGAAGTGTACGATATAGGTCAGTTGACTTTCTATTAGTATCTAGCATGCTTTTATGCCTAAAGTGATGTAGTTTGCAGTTGTTGATTTGTCTACTATTGTCTCTCAATTGCCCACACTTCAACCTTCAGATGCCCAGAAGGTCATGTTTGCCCTGTAGCAATCACCCTCTTCAGAGCACATTTAGTTTGTGTATTATTTACCCTTTTGCTGGTCAGTGACCATTATGACCCCATTATGACCCTAAGTGGTCCACTTTGACCCCTTCACCGTTGGTTACCTGTAGAGAATGCCCAGTGACCAGGTGGGACAGATGTGGGCCTGGTGTGGACCAAAGGTGGGCTTAGGGTGGGCCAGGGGGTGTGGTGTGGGGTCTGGGCCCACTTACAACATTAGTTGCCAATAGCCCAGCCAGGTGTGGGTAAATAAACCGTGAAAATGTGCAAATTAGCTGCGGGTGTTCTTTGGCACAGTTGTAAAAACATCAACAAACAAAGTAGAATGAAATAGTTCATAGCTACCATAGCTGCTGGGGTACACCTTTCTGCACACTAAAATCAATGTGCATATGGTGCCTGATTCATCATTCTTTGTATAAACATTTTCTCAATGAGTTACAAGTATTCATACCTGGTTCGAACCTGGGACCCACAGATATATTTCTGCGTCATCATTGCTAATTAAGCACAGTTATGGAAATGTTAAGAGTTTAGACCTTAAGTAAGAGCTAATTTAATATGTTAAGATTTATTAAAGAACTAGAAAATGTAGGTTAATTTTTATCAGCACAGTGTGCTATGATTAGCTGTCTTTTCTTTTCTTTTTGGTTCCGGATGAAGTTTGCAATGCATTCATATCGTATGATATATATGCCAAGGGCAGCAAGTTTATTACACCTTGCAGTTTATCTCATCCCACACCTGAGGATGAGTTCGGGGTGGTTTCAGCACATTATGACACGACTTCTAAGCATTCTGCCTGAACATACGTCACTGCTAGGGCGGCTCTAGGGCTGCTAGGACTGCCTGGTATCCAGGGCTTCGCTTTTTCACCCCAAAGAATGAACAGGGCACGGGGTAGAAGGGTGCAGGGGGTATCAGGTGCTCCCCTATCATCCAGATTTTGCTTCCATTTGGGATGAGCGATGAAGTGTCATTTGAGGTGGGTCCCTTTCTGGGGTTTCCAGCCCCAACAGTTACCCCAGTACATTTTTGAAAGCGTGTTGGCTTTTATCGTAATATATATGTGATTCATCTGCCTTTTTCGGACGTTGAACACTGATGTTTAGCCATGCGAACAAATCCTATACTGATCAATAGCCCTAAAATGGTAGGTCCTGCATTAAAATCCAACAGTAGACATATTTCTCTAAGTGTTAGGCCAATAGAATGAAGTTCCTACCATTTTGGGTTGTTAAGTTGATAACGAAAATGGAAGATCTATCTATCTGTCCATCTATCTATCTATTTTTCTAATCTATCTATTTTTCTGATCTATCTATCTATCTATCTATCCATCTTTCTTTCTTTCTATCCATCTATCTATCTATCTATCTATCTATCTATCTATCTATCTATCTATCTTTCTTTCTTTCTTTCTTTCTTTCTATCTTTGAGTGTGGTCCAAAGTAAACTACTTAGGTGGTAGCTCAGGAAGTTCTGACTTATTGCTTAGTTTTAATTAGTGTACAAACCAGAGGTGCTCCCAACCCGTGTTATTTGAGGTCAGGTAAACAGGCAAAGTAAAGTTATCTATCTAGGCTGAGACTTCTCACAGCAACTGAATTAAGTAAGCATGAGGTAATACCATTAGGAAGTCAGTGACATTTAGAGATTGTCATGGGTGAAAGAAGGCGATAGCTCTAAGATGCTTTCAACGTTTTTAGGAGAGCTCTGGGAACTATCAGGAGTAGTGAGAAAGAACAATTTAGTAGGGAAAACGTGAGGAAAGTAAAAGAAGTTAAGAGAATAGCTTAGTCCCGTTGTGTTTATAACTTTATGTTTATCACATCAGCAGCAAAGTCTGCAGGCGCCTAGGCAGGTGCGCATCATAAATATGGGGGTCAGCAAAAAGTTAGGAGGGGGGGGGGGTGTAGATTACGACAGGTAGGGCGGCAGTATAGTTCTTTCTTGATGCCAAGTTATGGAAGAGGGTGCGCGGGGTTGGGGGGCGCCTGTGAATGCGCATGCCCAGGGGCCTGCAGCTATGACGTCATGACATGCCCAGGTATAAGAGAGCGCTGGGCGTTGGTGCGGGCGTCTTTTGACGAGGGCGGAGCGGCGCATAGGACGGCGTGAGAGAGTCGCGCTCCCGGGAGAGGTCCACTCCGCCGTCCACTACATGGCCCTTCAGGTCGAATTTTGTTGTCCAATTTCCACCTACACGGACAACTTTTGGGGCTGCCGACCTGCAGGGCTTGTGGTGGACCGCGTTGCTAGTAGACCCCCGGGCGCCCGCGGGCTCCCGCGACCGCCCTCGCCGCCCTCCGCCCGCCATCATCATCATCTCGCATCTCAATATTGCCCCATGGAAGCTGGCTGAACATGGGGCACCTGAACATGGCCATGATCAACTGCCAGGTTTCGGTCTAGAGAAAGACATTTCGAGGGTACCCACAAAGATGTCGCTCAATCTGTAAGTGTTTCAAAATGACCTTTTTCTTGCAGAGCAGGCTATAGTCAGAGACAGAAAGCAGGACAGACAGACAAATCACTTTTATTTCATTCATATTAATAACTGGATTGCTCGTGAGAAATAGTGGCTTCTTCGCTCAAATAATTGCCAGTCTTGACGTGAACAAGTTTGTGATAGAGAGAAAGTTTTACACTTTCATTTGGATCATACTATATAGACTTGAATGACCTCTTTAGGTTAAAAGTGTTGTGATTTTTCATGTGAAAATGACAGTATAGTGGCTATGATAATTTTTAAGAAACCTAATATCGTCCAGACTCAAGTGCTATACTTTGCTGTTATATGCCTACTTTGCTGTTCAGATAGACTTTTAGCTGTAAGATAAACAGAAAGCCAAAAGGTTCTAGATAGGCCTACAAACCTGTGCTACTTTGCTGTTATGTCTACTTCGCTGTTTGGATACAGACCTGTATCTCATGTGTATTATAGTTGGTATATGTCCTTGGTGCTTTGCAAAGTGCTTTTGGAAAGTTGCCAGCTTCTTCACCCCCCTAGTTGAGCTCTGATAGCAGCTTGGGGCAAATTGCTAGGATGTTGCGAGCTGCAGGGCCTTGCAGGGGTGCATGGGAGGTAAGCAGGTACTGCAGCTAGCTCACCTAGACCCTGTGGGGTACTGCAGTTCAGCTACAGGAGCACTGCAGGGGTTGAGTGGAGGTATCAAGATTCACTATGTAGCTGCTTTTAGATTGGGGCAGATGAGTCAGACTTGCCTGCTGCTGATGTGACGTCAATATTGAAAAAGTGCACCCCCCAATAACATCAAGTGTTGCCAGTGCCCTGAGCTATAAATAACTTTGTTTTGTGTTGGTGTTAGCTGACATTGTGAAGCGTTTATGGAGTAAAACAAGGTGCCCTGCTACCACCAACTTTTCATGAAGTTGCGAAGATGGTTTTTTTTTCATCACGTTTATGATCGAGTAACCTGTTGATGTTAAAGACTAGGTCCTCTGCATGGCACAGATGCGCAACAAAATGATGGAACAATTAAGAAGAACATGAAAACTATACTTTTTCCTGTCAAATATATATTCTCTGTTAATTCTGCCAAAGATAAAGATCATTTCTGGTTTTGTCAGCGAGTTCCATAACTTCTGTATTCGCCTGAATTTTATTGGCTTAGCCTCAACTTGATGCTGCTTATTTATTTAGAGAATTTTTTCCATGCTATTGGTCCTGTTGCTCTTTTCTTGTTTTAGACAAAGGAGAGAAGGTTTGGTTGATTATAATAAGGGTAATGTATGTTTTTTTGGGGTTTTTTTTTTAGGGAGCTGACGCAGCACTTAAGACTGAGATCCTTGACTGGATCGAGAAAGTTACTGGTGACAAGATTCCGAGGGATCAACCTTTCGAGAAGGTCCTAAAAGATGGTGTCATCTTGTGCAAGTAAGTACCTTACATAAAAAAAAAGATGCACAATTCACACGGAAGAGTAAGATCAGATCTTTCATGATTAAACTAAATTCATTAGGCATTTCTTTAGGGACCGAGTAAAATCTATTCCCTTTATAATAATAAAATGCTGCCAACAGACATGTCCACATACAATATCATCTGATTACTAATCTTTCTTTTGCAGCTTAGCAAACAAGTACATGCCAGGCAGTGTGAAAAGGATCAACAAGAAAGGCAGCAACTTCCAGCTAATGGAGAACCATGCTGCTTTCCAGAAATTCATGAAGAAATTTGGAGTGCCTGACGATGAGATCTTCCAGACGGTAGACCTGTTCGAGGCCAGAAACATCAAGCAGGTCTGCCTCAGTCTCAGCGCCATGGGCCGTTTGGTAAGTGTTTAGAATATGCACTAGGGGGCAGGAATTGTCATTGTTCTGCATCCTGGCATCCTGTAGCTGATTGTAAGGAAACCAGTGCTGGTTTCTCATAGTAAAGAATTATATGGCTAATCATGTCTAATTGGCATTATATATGAAAGGCAATTTGATAGCAAAGAAGAACATTTGAACCTGTAAAGTGTAGTCATTCAATCAGGACAAAGATTTTAGTTCTTCATCTAAGCTAAGGGTATGTCATTCCGCAATTACCAAATCTAAAGCCAAGCTTCTTCTTGTCACATTGCAGGCAATGAACAAAGGCCTAGAAGGCTTCGGACCCAAGATGAGTGATGAGAACAAGCGTGAATTCACAGAAGAACAGAACCGCCAGGGGCGTGATGCTGTTATTGGTCTGCAAGCCGGTCAGAATCAGGGCGCGAGCCAAGCTGGCCTCAGCATGGGCAAACAGAGAATGGTGTTGGACTGAAAAATTAGTTCATAGACCATCAAATAGCTCTATGAGGTGCACTGCAAGATTGGGACTTCCCTGCATGGGTTACTTTTGTATTTAGTTTTTGACATATCAGCTAGGTGGCTCTGGGATGGGAATAAAGGTCTTGTGTGACAGATGGCCTTGGTGGTTGGTAGGTAGGGTGAGGTGGTAAAAGCTTATTTGTCATACCAGTCATTTTATTTTAACTTCTGTCACCAGCAAAAATTTTACAAATTCTTCATACGCAATTTAATGTCAAAATTAGGGCAACCTTTTGGGCCACACAGCATGCAAATTCCGGAGTGGTCCATCTGGATTGCCCTTCCAACCTCTAAGTGATGTCCCAACCTTGTCTTGCACCACGGCATAGTAGATTCTGCTGATATCTGTGGTCATTAGTGCCAAGACGGCATTAAACACAGACTTTTGTTGTGGTCCTGCTGTGTATTAAGAGCTTAGAAATCAATTATTTGCCCATCAGTGTCTTCTCATACCCAGAATTAACATCTTATCATAATTAACGAAAGTAGGCAAAATTTTGGATTAGCAGGGTATGTGTGTGTTCCAGTTGGGAATTGCTTTGTTTTTCGTTGATCTTTTAGTTGAGAAGACCTGTGTTAAAACAATACCGGTTTTTGGAAAGGTTGATAAGTAAAAAGGTATATTATATACAAGTATATAATCGTTTGTAAATGTAGTTCATTCAATTGTTGGAGAGGTGTTTGAAACCTGGAGATGATCATTGGCCTACATTAACCTCAATTCATTTTCTCATTCAAATAGATATGCAAAACTTTTAAGTTTTATTTTGTATCAAATAAACTATTTAAAATGTATGCACCATGTTGTTTTCATTTCATCAGTATTTGATAGAGTTTGGCAGTAATATATGAGCTTATATGAAAGCTTATGGAGTTGTATTGAATATAATCATCTTGAAAAATGCAGCTCAGCTGATTTAAGTAAAGTTTCGAAGATACCTTGGCTGTATTATTAATACAATACTGAATCTCAACCATTCAAGAACCTCATCATAGCCATCAGCCCTCAGCAGTTGATAAATCAGATTGTGAAACAACAAACTTTTAAGACTATCCTCTATTACATACACAGGCTGCCCAGAGCTCTACGATGAAAATATAAGGGCATTTATAGGAGTAAATAAATAAATTTATAGGGACATAAAGTATAAGGGTATATTGATGCACTGAATGGCATGGTGAAAAATACGACCATCGCAAGAGTTTAGGTGGCAAGAATATTGCTTTAGGTGGCAAGAATATTGCTTTAGGTGGCAAGAATATTGCTTGTAAAACAGGGCCTGAGTTTTAGAAACGTCTCCATGACGTTTGAAAACGTGTGACCTTTATCTCTTGAGCATGAATGTTTTTGCTAGTATAACTAAGGCCTTTTCCAATGAAGACAAAAGTGTGACATGTGGCAAGCGTAAAATGTGTGCAGAATGACAGCACATAGGCCTACTGAATAAATTATCAAATTAAAAGGTTAAATTGATTGTCAGATACCTTTTACAAACTGATACCGAATACTGTAACTTGTCCTTGTTCCTGCAAAGGACAATTATAACATTATTTGAGTGTGAAGTCCATAATTCCAAATCAGTATTCAATTTGCTGACATAAAAATCAAATCATGAGTGCTATTTTTTTGGTTTATAACAATAATGCTAAAAATTTAGTAAGAAAAACAAAGTGTGACTAATGCAAATTGTTAGATCAGAATTAAAAAAAAACATAACTATATAAATTTGGCTGCAGTTTGCTTGCAACAGTGACATTGACGTCAACTGCTGCAACACAAACCATGAAACAAGAAAAATCGCATATTTTTACCACATGACTTAGTACCACTGTTAGCTACACGATATTCTTAAATATGAACATCAATTTACAAGATATTGCCTTGCTAAGTTCGCTGCCACACCAAAATAGTAAAAAAAAAAAAAAGCCTTTTGACAGATGCTTCATGCTTTAACTTTGCAAGGTTCCGTTGCTCAAAATATCACCAGATCTTCTGCCAATCTTACTCACCAATGACGTATCACAGTGCCTATGTGTTTAACTTTAATTGTTATCAGAATGCATGTAATGAAGAATTACTCAGTCTGGCAAAAAAGATGCCTTAAAGTCTTTAATGTTCGTGGATTAGTCCCTAACCAAAATAAATATCCAAAAGAGTTTATGAACATCTGCATAACATATCCACAAATTATTTTGAGTTACTGAATTTTTGAGATTTGCATTTGAAACAAAAAATTGTCAAGGTCGCCCACATTCGTAAATGAACAACTGACAGTAACATGCTTTGACTCATTGGAGGAGTGCATCTTTAAGATTTCTTTAGCCCAAATTGAAAATTAAATCGTTCGTCAAATTCTGAAAGCCAGTCACTCCACGATGTGTTTCGAACTAGGCAGACGACCGTGAGAACAGGACACCTGACCATACGGTAAATTTCTAATTCATTCATCTGAAAGCTTAACTTTCGAATGAAGTTAGTACAGGCGCTTCACAAGAATGAAATTAATAAAGATTTCCACTAATATTTAAAAAAATATAGGGAATGTCCCAAAATACAAAAATATTGGGGGAAATAGCAAAAAGTAGGCCACATCAAATATAGGAATTTACAGGGACCTGGGCGACCTGCATACACTGCCTGCCAAAAACAAGTCTGAGAAAGTCGCTTTATCAAGTCATTGACCAATACGTTCCAGCTAAAATTTCCTGGTCAAGAAGGTGGCACTGGATATGGCGGAAGATCAAAAAATGGCCTATGTTCATTATATTCCTGATTAGATTAGGCCTACTGCTGGTTTATATGTTTTAAAAAGTTTTCCATATGAATATATAAATAATTAAAAAATGTACAATTCAGGTTTGTAATTATAATCAACAAGAGAAAACCAAGCATTACAAAAATCAACCATTGGACAAATGCAGTACGTGGCCCAAAATTGCCGTTGTTTGAGAAAATATAAGGCAAAGGTACATTTCGGCCATCAAACAGTAAGTTTATAAAGACCAAGTATTGTATAAAGATCTAGTAATTTGAACAATTTTAAAATGTCAGTCTCCTACGCAGACACTCTCCAGTCATTGCAGCATAATGCCACTAGGGGCGATAGCCTGCCAGATTTTGGACGGAGCAACGATCCTGGTGGGGAAGCAAGGATTTTAACAGTGTAGATAAGCTTATTTCTACCATAAGAATAGAATACTTAATAACCCGACGCGATATGCATTGAAATCAACAGGCGCAGTAATTGAACTAGATTTGGCGCCGTTGTTAAAATGTGACAACTGAGCTCCAAAATGTTAAAAGAAAATATGACAAAGACGACTGCATACCTTGTATGATACATCAATATTTATTCTTCAATGTTGTCTCTACATTTCTGTACAAGTGAGTACTTGGAATAGAAATCGAGGCTAAACTTTGGTAATGAGGAAATGGAGAGAGACAAAGGAAAGGGAATGGGATTAGGGGAAAGGGAATGGGATCAAGCAAACATGGGAACAGGGACTACATCAACACTTCTGAGTACAGGCCACTGATGTTACAACTGTCACCATGGCAACTGATAGAAGTTGCTATAGCAACAGATGACGCATCACCACTGAAGAGAGGCGCATCACACCAAGACATATAAATAATAAGGGGCAGGGGGGAGGTTTATATATACAAGGACACCTCATTATTATGTAACAGGATAAATAATAACAAAACGATGTGTCTATCTCTATGAAGTAGTTCGGTGAATGGAATGAACTGTGCATTCACAATTTGTAACAAGTAAACAAATAATTATTGACAAAAACTAATACCAGCAAAATTGGCATTGGCTGGCAAAACCAAATGCCAGGGGACCACTGAACATGGCCTACCAATCACAAGTTGACTTTCATCCTTTTTGAACTGTACACACTAGATCCACATGATTGAAATTAACAGTCTACCAGTAACTTGCAATGATTACACACAAGTTTTTTTACATTGTCAATAAACATCACCACTTTTCACAAAATTGACATCATACTTCAGCACAATATATGCGCACGCACCCATTACAAATAATTTCACTATTTTAGAAAGCTAACACAATTAGAGGTAACCAAAATGCTGACAGAATTTCAATTTACAAATTACTACAATACTCGTGCATTTGCCCCATTTAACACTCAATGGCATGTACCCAGTTAGGTAATTACTCATTAATTAAAGATACAAAAAAGGACGAGGGAGGGCCAACTTCTTTATATATTTACAATAACATTCACAGAAAAGGGAGGAAGAGATAGGAAGTTTAAATACAAGTATCCGTTACCATGACACTGTCAAAGAGCGCAAAGGCAATGACTAGATGAAACGCGCACACGTTATTGCTGTAAAAAGGGGTTTTCTTTTCCAAGGGTTAACACGCTAGGGTAAGAGCGCATCACAGGCCATCACTACAGGGGTTAATTGTAACACCATTCACCCTCCTACAAACACTGGTCCAGAACAATGTATCAAGTTAATTAATCATCAATCAGACCACCGCATGAACTGCATGAACACTTGTACTTGGCACAAAAAATCAGAAGCACAAGCTGATCAGTGTTCTCTAAATTTCTCTACAATGTCTAATAAAATATTCAATTCAATTACTACCATCTCAAATCATTTCAAAATCAAAGCCACTTTACCAGCAGGGTCAGAAAAATCATCATATCTTGACATAAAACAATCATGTGACAATGATAAATAATGATAACCAATGATAACCAATGATAAACAATGATAAACAATAATGTTAATTATGGGGTAATGATTTAATTATCATTTCATAATCCTGACTCACCAACTGCAACCTAAGCTTGTGTATTAATGTGTTATATACCTGCTTTCTCTAAAGTCCCCAAGTTAAATAAAATAACAACAAAAAAAACAAACACTACAGCTTGCAACATACCCTTTAAATAACCATAATGAGAATGGAGACAAATGTGCTGGTATTGAAGTCGCAAGGAATCAGAAATCATTCATTCGCTTGCAACACCTCCAATGTTGGAATGTAATCTATAACCACGGGGAACCTGGCAAACCCACAGCCCCCATAAGAACTTGGGTGAATAATAGGTTTCTATATATATCATCTTGTATAATAATGTATAATCATATGTAATATATATATATTTATATACAGTAACAAATTTGTCTCATATCATTGAATACTTGAATGTGAGATGCAGTATAATGGTCTTATGATTAACAACACGAACATAACAGTTCCACTACAGCACTGTCGTAATATTTTTCACGAGACAACTGATTAACCACCATGCCCACAAACGACAGGGCTATGACCAGAATCAACTTAATTTATTCACCTACTATTTAATCAATGGCGCTTGCATAAAATGTGCTATCACTAATACTAATAAATTCACTCACTGCTATGTATATCAACTATCCGATCTGATCAACAAATCTTGAATTGAAAAAAAGTGCAATTTACCATGGAATGTACAACCTGTGGAACGTATTTTGTACAAAGGAATCAGCATCATGAGAAAATCACAGAAGATGGGGGAAAAACAACACAAAGAAGAAACAAAGACTAGGAGAGAGGTGATTATGCTACAAGGCTAAACCCTTTTCATTGCACGGTTCTCTAAGCGCAACATATTCAGAAAAAACCACTGCAGTGCAACAATACGTCACATGACTAGATAAAGCTAGGATGGCCAACATCAAAACAACTGTTCCGAGCTCCAGGAACAGAGAGAAAAAATGAATAATGATCCAGGAATTGCAGTTGACACCAACACCACTGAGCTTGCTAAAAAGTCTTGGCAGTTTACTGGCTGTCATCAAATATATCTGAGAATTAGCAAGACAGCACTCAGTGTCACCTACAACTCCACACTATACCTTGGCCTGCCTACAGATTCACCAATGTTCACTGTTTCACAAGTATTTCAAAAATACATAATCATGTCTAGCTAACTACGGCATAACAGGTGCAATGAATGCCACTATAGGCTCTATACACAATCACATGTTAATGTGCAGCATCCTACAAGTTAATAATATAACAAGTGCCTTTGATGGCAGGGAGCTGACCTGGCCGCAGCTTAACAATAAGTAAATGCCCAGGTTATAATATATCATACAAAAATATCTTCCACATGCAAGTGATTATAGAATTTAACATCTAAAGTCATTTACCAAGAAACCTTGTTGAGAAGCCTATAGTTGATTGAAAGGCAGTATTAAAAGAAAACTAATTGAACCATGTGCAATAAGTTGTTCGAAGAGTATCATTGCACTCACAAAATTACTGCCCTAAAAAATCATGTCCCAGTCACTGTCTCGCGTAATGAGATGAGGGTCACTATCGTGGCATACCTACAACATGAGTTGACGGTCTCCTCACATTCCTGACTTATCGCAGGCACAAACATGTCATGTCCATTGTGCATTACTGGCAATAGGTAGATACAAATTGAGTCGCGAATTGGTAGCAATATATTACTTTCTTCAGAGCAGCATGGCAGCAGTGCGTGTGCCAAATAGGAGGAGAGGAAGATATTAGAAGACAGAGCGAGAGCTAATGCTAAATGAAGCTGGAATGCCACGATTATCTCCAGGTGGCAGCACCTCATTGACCACATTTGCCAACAGAGGGCAGCACATGCTGGTAGCTGAGCACATGCTGGTAGCTGAGCACAGTCCGATGATAAGATGATCTAGTTGTTCCGCGGAGTACATGAGAAATGAACCAAGCCAAAAAAGGTAATAATCATCAACTGGGCCTCTGCATCAAAGGTGTTACTGACTTCTTGAACTGCTGCAATATCAGCGCGAGTGCTGCTCGGCTGTGCACCACTTGTTGCAGGGGAAACAGTCTTATTCTTCCTCAACAAGGAAATGTTGTATGCTGGTTGCTCACAGTTGAACTACATTCCAGCTGGGATCTATTTGTGTGTGTCAGACCGCAAATGTAAAATCCTTACATGGCCAATTGTTCCACGTGCGTTTTCCATGCGTTTGGATAACGCATGGTTTTTGCCTCATTATAATTAGGTCCATGCGTTTTCCATGCATTTATCCTTCTCATGGGAAATGCACGTGGCACATAGGGCCATGTACAGTCCATGAAATGAGAGCGATGAGCTTGACCTTAGAACTGGTACCACTTTTTGTCTTTGTATTTCAGCATCAGCTGATGAGCAGTCTTGCTATACTCCTCCGCTTCCATTTTCATCCTCTCTGTGCGTTCCTCAGCCTCGCCAAGCTTCTCTCCTCTTTCCAGTGCCAACTGAAATTGAGAATATATTTCACTATTAGTTATCCAGCAACAATGCTGCTACAGCAATCATTTCTTCAGAACTTTTAACACATAACACACAGTTTATCTTTTAACAGACAACAGTATATTGCCCAGTGCCATCAATAATCGGCAACTGATGAAGAAGTGGCATCATTAGCAGTAACTTAACTAAAGTGAACTATTTGGGCCATAACTAATCATAGTTGGTTAAAATGGATGACATTCATAATGCATGTATAAATATATATATATATATATATATATATATATATATATATCTTTTATTCAACAGCTTCATGTCATTCATGACATATGTGTCACAATGTAAACAGAAAATACAAAGTAAAATAAAATTGCACATTTAGTTCATATGAGATAAACAGTATTTCTTTCCAAGGCGAAGGTGACTCTGCATTTTGCTGCCATCATGACAAAAAGGTGATCGATAAGATAAATCTGTAAGTTGACTGCGGTGCTGTAACCAAAAGTTCGCCCTCTAGATTCACATACCATCTTAGCTCTGCCAATTTCCGAAGTAGCAGCGCCAGCCTTTTCTTGAACTAATGACATGGGACTCGTCTTGACGGCCACACCTCGTGATGCTTTGCCACTGCTCTCTCCAACTGACAAAATAGAAAATAATGCGTCAAGGAAATGGTGAACTGAAACTATGCCAATAAACAAAGGAGCCATTCTTTATCACAGCCACTGATAGGGGGGGGGGGGGGGGGGGGGGGGCTTAGGGGACACTACAGAAAGTTTTGCACTGTCACCAATGAAACAAAATGTCTACTTTTTCTTCATTAATCAAAAGCACAACTATAGTTTGAAATTTGTATTAATGGTATCAATTTGACATCAATAAAAGAGTTCTTTTTAAAATGACGACTAGTATTAAATCATATTATACAAAATTCTCATCATGATCAGTCACCCTACGGAACCATCCCAAAACAAATTCTCATCAAAACCATAGGCATTAGCCAGTGAACTTAATCATTGAGCTGCAAGCCGAATTTAAGATGGTAGCACACTCCACAAGGGAACCCTCAGCTGCCCGGGAGATGGCCTCTCATAGGCTAGAAATAGCCAAATACGTGAAGGCAACAAGCGCAGTCTTCAGAAAAGACACTAGCTTTTTCATGCAAATCTAGTGCAGGTTTTTTCTGGGCACCAGAGCGCTTGCTGGTTTTCAGTGTGATTGTGCTACCTTCCGTTATTGTAGTATTCTGCAGCTTTCAATCATAATATTAAAATCACCGGCTGAAGCCTGTGTTCCCACATAATAGTGTCTACATAGTCAAGGTTTTCACGAAGCATATATTTTACAAGTCAATTTTCACATCTTCAGAACTTACAGAGCTCCTCCCTGTCCAGGGTTCCAGGTCCTCCTCCGACCAGTTTTTGAAAGAGGCTTGGCTTTGGAGCTTCTGGTGTTTCGCACGGAAGAAATAGTTCACCTAACATCTCGTTCAAGTTATCACTACAATTAAGAAATGCATACAATCAATTTTATGCTCAAAAAGCATGTTAAGACCATTGAAAAAGTGGTCATCCAGAGCATAACTATGGCAGATTAGTTTTTTCCCTCACAAACTTCTACTAGACAATTTTACTGTTATGCAAGTCTATAACCCTGACAACATTTAAAATACATATATTCATATCATTCATCCAGTAGTCCATAATCCTGTCATACCGATGTCTTGTCATACTTTTCGACTTTACATTTTAAAAACACATAATTTTATCAAATAATTATTTCAGATAAATAAACTTCATTCCTTCTTCACAAGCATTATCAGTTTGTTTCATGTACCTGCTGAGATTTATTTGAGAAATTGACTTATTTAAGTACACTTTTGTAAGAGGGGTCAGCAACAGCATGGCTGTCTTAAGCGCCTTCTTGATTTTGTTTATTTTTATTTACTTTATCAAAAAACTTGTTTCTGAGTTCTTATTGTGCTATCAGTGAAACAATCTGCGTTCTTACACTCACCTATGGTCAGCAGATATGGAGACTTTTTGCATCTCGGTTGGAGAACAGAAGAACAGAACATGACCATTATTACTAAATGAGAGAGTTTTGGCTATCCTTTCATTGACATTGGGTAGGAAGTCCACATCAACCAGTGGTTTGAGGCTTGGTAGTGTGAATGTCATGATGTGACCGTTGGCCACGTAACATATAAGACAAATGCCATCTGTAATGAGATAAATAAACACCATTTCACCACTTGCTTGCATGATTATAACAACAACATAAGAATACAGGCATGTATATTGCTCATTCTGCATAGCAATCACTCTCCTTAGTTTTTTTAATGGTGGGCACTTTAACTCATACAAAAAAAACAGTTTAATCGTTCTTTTTTTAGTGACTGACATCCTTTCTCAATGGACAATTGCTTAATTGCCGACATTAGCAAAACTGATATGTTTGTATATATTTTTTTGATAACGTTTTCATTAAATATCATTTTTTTAAACTGCTTTTTAAAGGGAAATTTATTCCTTTGATTAAGATACCATTAGACAATAAAGTGCATACAACTCTTAATTCAAAACATGTGCTACGGTTACCTTTTACAACCACTACTTCAGCTTTGATGACTACCGAGGTTTCTGTGATCTTCACCTTGTAGGCACAAGTCTGGGAAGGCAATGACATCACCTGGAAGATGTTAAAACATTGTGTTAATCAAAGGCTTAGTAGAATACTACTACCAGGTACACTTGACACCAACTATGGTATATCGCAATCATATTTTCTCATCACTTTCTGGAATTTTTCAATTTTAAATTGCCAAAAACAATGAAAATATCTGTACTCATACATCATTTTTACAGGTTATCACCGTCAATATATCGTTTATTGAATATACGACCACAACATCATGCTGACGGCTCAGTGGCAGGGCATGCGTGGTTAGTAGTGTGGTATAAAATCATCAGGCATTCAGGATTTAATAGCTATTAAGTTTTGAGAACGACCTTGAAGCACTACATTCTTACCCTGGCTTGCTTTTCCGAGCAAATGATGGCAAACTGTTTGTCACAGGGTTGATCTGTAGATGATGTGGGAGACATTCGAGCCTTCATACTTGACACTGATTGCTGTCCTGCAGTAATGGAAATAGGTGGAGTAAGAATTAGAATTTATGATTAAAACTATCATATTATTCAGCACACCTGCGTCTATCATTTCACACCTTGGTCTGAAGCCATGTGTCTCCGAACTATTACGACAAGGTGACAGGTTTGATAAAGTTACTTGCTCTAATTTTTTGGCAAGTTACAGTTAGTTTCATTAAAAACAGCCCGTCAAATTAAATCTAGACAAAGCTGTCATAGGTGGTTACTCAAAGCCAGCTCTAAAAATACATATTTATGATATATTAGATTAATTTCTTACATTTACCAATGTTTATATTTATCTGGTGATAGATGTAAGCCGATTATTAGCTATAGAAAGGAACAGACGTAGCTGGCTTTAGCATGTTTAGACCACAGCCAGGTACAGGTCGCTACAGACACCTAGAGTCGACCGTATTTTATGAAACTAACTGTAGGTACATTATTGAGGTGTATATCAAGCATATACTTACTAAACCAATTACTGAATATATTGTACAGCTGTACTACCATAAAAAGAACTTACTGTAATTAGGTTTTCTCTGGTCCCTGGCAGGATCGGTCCACTGATCAGTCTGCGCAGGAATGAGAAGTCCATTACAATCCAGGAAAGACATGGCTAGAATGGCACCTTTCAATCGAAATATCGTACCTGAAAAACAAAAAAACAAGGTCACAACCTTGACATTGCCATGACATGCATGTGAAACATCAGCATAGCCTTTGCATCTCAATAATTTCCCACTAATTGCATGGTATAAACCAATAACAATCCATCAAGGTCAGTGTCATGATCCATGATAATTGGTTGGATTTATGAGACTAATGACCGTAGTTAGTTTGTTGAGACTTGATCAGACAGAATACCCAACAGTATTATCCATGATATGACTACACTAACACTTATTTATGAGAAGGACTTCATATAACAGGAATTAACTGACGGTTTTCATACACGTCATCTGGCCATTTTTCATGGATGGCCGTTTGATTATAACATTAGAAAGGAATAAATTATTTCCATCAGTTTAAGTAATGCACTTCCAATCTCAGTGCAAGTAAAACACATTTACTAATAGATCACAGTACAATTCTTGAATTATACTAATTAATAAAACACATACCACTCGGAGAGACAATGACCGGTTGAACCTTCCTCGCTTCTGGATCAGTAGGAAGTTGAAGAATTGTGACCAGGACAGATCCGAGACTAGTGCCCACCCACAATGATGGACAAGTATTTGAGTCTGTCGCAGAAAAAAACAAAAGCGGTCAATGAGTCCTTTCAGTTTATTTTATCTGCTGTTCTTTTTTGTCTGTTGAAGAGACTAGTGATTTCAGCGCATTAGGCATGCAATCAATTGTAAGCTCAATTACAGGGCAAAGTGAAATGGACTTGGGTGACTTTAATTCAACTGCACTTAAACTAGACCTAATGACAAAGAGACATTTGTCCTTTGTCCCCTTTTGGCTCTGTTAATCACTCTTTGAGTGTCTCGAAGCCCTGAAAATATGTGAAGCTACAGAAGGGAAAAGACTAAAGGACCGCACCTAAACGGGACATCATTCAGGAGCATAAATGCCGAACGAGGGCGATGCATACCTGTCTTACGTGGGAAGGCATCCGTAAAAGCCAGACATGAGATGGCCTCCTTGCTAATGTTCTCCAGGCTGGACATGCTGGAACTTCTGGATCGTGAGAATGACCCGTCAGCTTTGTCTGGAAAGGGCAATGAACGAGCCACAAAGGACATTAGTTTACGACTGATTTGACTCTGTGAATCAAAGAGCATGCAGCAAATGAAACAACAAACGGTTATGATTCCCTTCACCCTTTGTTATATAACTGACCCATAAATTAAATACAAAACTTCACCCACAAGTTTCAGTGCCCTTATAAGTTACATTTCATATCACCGTCAATAAAACTATCAACAATTTATTAACCAACAACCATTGAAAAGTGACACAATTGCAACACCACATATTTCTTCACTTGAACAGATTTACTGTTTTAAGGTCCTAGAGCAGTTCTTACATAATTATCACAAACCACACCAGGACTTTTATTTTGTTTACTTTGTTGTGAACACAGGACTTGACGGAAACATCACATGTGTATGACACTGTATGCATATGACAGACAGAGACAGGGGTCTAAGATAGAGAGGGGCGCATCATGCCATGCACACAAATGGTGATGCTTGTGGGGGGGGGGGGGGGGGAGATGGTAAGGCCACACATTTCTATCTGTTTTACGGACATCTTTGAGAAGAAAAAAGGTTATATTTCACTCTAACATACATAACTTTTTATGCATTCAATTTATAAATAACATTATTTCAATTTTCTATTATTATCACCAACACTTTTAAGATGCCGGTCGAAGCTTAAGAACATTGTGAATGATGTGAAAAGTTGGTTTTGTGACCATTTATGAAGTTGCTAAGTGTAATTGTGGTGGTCGGGGGTGGAAAATTTTGATGACCTGGCCAATTTTGATGACCCCGAGTGTAACAACCAATGTGTTAATAAGGAGATTGGGAGTGGCTGATTGTAGTCCTTTTTAAAATATCAAGAAATCGCATCAGCTTGTTCGTAAAAGCTCAAAATACATGCGACTCAAATTAGGACAAAAATAATCAATTATGCAAAACTTTTTTGCAGTTTATTATGCTATTACGAGAGTCTGGGAGTGAGGCTGTTGCAATCTATGTCAATTTATCACACAAAATGAGGAACGTGCAACAAATAATATGCATTAAAACAAATCTCGCTGAGGCATAGATATCCTCAAGAGCCTAGAATCTCCACAGTCCATACAGTACACTCTCTTGGCTTGACACCTCCACTGCACACACCACAAAGTGATAAAAAGAGCTAGGTGAGAAATAAAATTAGGGACAGCAATGAACGGTGAAGTAGACTTTCTCTCGGATAGCAAGTCATCTTGGATGCGGCATCAGATAGTGTTTCGAATTGTCATTTGCTGTTGATAGCATTTTTTTTTCTGTTCTGAGTCAAGCTTGCTATCAGCAGAAAGTGATACATGTAAAAATCAAAAGAAAACAACAGACAATATAAATACTCAACTAAGCTTACTCTGCAGTTTAAGCATTAAAACATCAAGACATACAGCACAACATTGGGTGATGGCTAGATGAGGAAGAGTGAAACTCATTTTAGCGTAATAGCATTTGACAACACAAGACAATGAAGCGTATACATGTATGACAATAGCAGTAGAAGCCAGGGGATCCGCACTGACTCCTATCTCCTATGTGATTTCTACCTGATTTGACGTCCCAGAACCCACCAATACAGACCACACCACACCACAAGGTCACCATCCACAAGGTCACCACCCACAAGTTCACGACAATTCAGAGGAAGGGATCAGTGAGTAAGCGCAGTACTTCGATTAATTTATTTTGGTGCTTCATTTGGCACAATTTCAATATCATGGGAAACACTAAACAAGGTGGTGGGGAGACAAAACTAAACAATATTAAACTGATCAATAAGTGTTTATAAGCTGTGTGAGAAAAGAAGGAAGTGTTTGTGTGAGTGAAAAGTTACAATATTAAGTGCAACGGTGAGGTGAGTGTTTATGGTTACTTAAGCTACGGTGAGCTCAAAGGGACTAGGTCTTCGAATCACTGACTACAAATATATACCTAGCATGTCATGATTCTGTGCCACTAACAGATCAATTACTATGGGAACAAATAGTTTTCCATTTAAAATTAATCACGACATTAAATTGTAAATGGAAATGGCGGTGAGCCAGTTGGGAAATTTAACATCTCAAGGAAAATGCTAAGGTTGAGTTGGCAATTTGGTTGCTCTTTTAGAAGACTCGTAAGTGAAATAATAAACACTCTTGGTGGAGTACAGAAGTGCTCAAACAACATGTGTGAGTTATACTGATTTGCAGAACACAAAATGACCCAAAAACAATCATCATGAACAATAACAACATAAAGTCCCAACAAAACGACTTAACAAAATGTCTTATAATATCCAAAAAATCCGGAGCTACATCCAACTAATCAATACTTGAAGTGGCAAACAAAACACAACACCTTGAAGTAAAAAAAAACGCAGAACTATTGTTAAATGCATAACAATGATGAATTTCAATGTGTATCTTTGAAAGTAAGTAATTAGATTGAAAATTAACCAAAACAAAGTGCGGTGTTGACAAAATAGTGACATCATCCCTCGCAGGACAAATTCATAATTGTTATGCATAAGTGTGAAAACAAATTCTGTAATAAAAAGAAACTTAAGAGGAAAAAATAAATGGGAAGCACCTCCACCATTAGTGTCTTCCATGGATGCACTGCTTTGAGCTTTGTGCATTCTACGGGTACCTTGAGATTTAGTCCTTTTCAGTTCGGGTGGGTGTGGTCGTTTTTGTTTTGTATTAGTGGGGCTAAGACACACACCGTTTATCTAGAAAGAAAAGAGAAAAAACATTCCGTGGTTAGTAGTCTGAGCAACATAGCAGCATAAAACAAATCTGCATAGTCTTTTTTGACATCGAAAAACTTCCAACGTCCACAATATCCAAGCAGCATGAAAATGGAATATTAAAGTTTTAGTAATGCTCGAATGCACTTGATGATTATAGTGAAGCACCAGCTGCCCTGGAAATGAAAAATCAACGATTAATTGTTGGGGGCGGAACAGACAGGGGTTGTTAATTTGGGGCTACAGACGGCACTCAACCACTAAAATGGACATACCCATATTTCGCAGCTCCATGTATGTCATCTTCTTTGGTTGTGAGTTGGCACCTTCCGCACTGAGGTCAATCATGGAGAACTTCAAATCATCGAGTCGGTTTTTTTTGGGAGGACCCGATGACGCTGCTGCTTCAGAAAGGGGGTGCTCCTCGTCCTCTGCATTTTTACCAGCTAGGACAGAGCTTCGTAATTTCTCACTAAAACGTCTCATCAAACTTTTTCTTGGTGTAGTTGGCATATCAGCCTCATCAAAAGTATCTCCAGTGTCACCTTTGGCCTCTTCACCATTGTGGAAATTTGGCTTGGGCTTTTCTTCAGAATCAGACTGACTGCCTTTCTCGATATTTTTTATCTCTTTATCAAATCCACCTGAATTTCTGTTATCTGCGGAATTCTGATCCAAATTTTCATTGCTGGATGAATCTTTCTTTTTACGACCGAAGGATTTCATGAAACCAGATTTTGATTTTTTGGCTGCTTCTTCGTTTTCTTGACGCAGGTCAACCCCTGTGGGGTCCGAAGGAATGCGGTTCATGCTCCTGGGAGTCATATCAGCTCCAGGTTTGCCACCAGGTAAAGACTTAGAATAACACAAAATCTTTTTGGGTGGGAAGGAGGGTTGTTCGTCAGATTCGTCAGGGCTATTATTATCTGGGGTTTTTCTACTGTTACCATTATGATCATCGTTATGGTGGAAGACATGTTCGTGACTAGAGTGATCCGAGGAATAGTCAAGGTCAAGCGCATCACACGCCATTTCTGCACTACTGGCTGATTCGCCACAACTTCCTCCTTTTAATTTCTCAGCTTGCGAAGGTCCGAGCATCTGGTTCTCATCGATGCACTGCAGGGACATCTTGCTGTGAGGGCTAGTGGGAGGTCCTTGGTACGAGTGAAGGTCGGTCACATTTGGCTGCAAGAAGAACAACACCACACACACGTACACCACAGGTGACAACACCACAATATTAACAGTATAAAACAATCACATCAAATATATCAATGCCATTACCAAACCCATTTGTACACTCAGCAGTCTGTGAAAAGTGCAATTGGATTCTTGGAAAACCATGTCAAACATACAATTGCAACTTAAAACACAATAGAAATGGTGTTAGGTAGCATTATCACAGCAAAGAAAACCATAGACTCAGTTGAAATTGGAATTGGAATACCGTGTATAGAATTGAGTTGCACCAAAACTCCCAGCTATATGCTTATGCTTTGACCAAGTACAGTAACACATAGAAAGCAACTCAGCTGCAGAATTTGTAAAATTGTATGTCTGGATTAATGTACTACAGGGTGCAGCCTAAAAACTTGCACCAGGCATCTCCCCTTTCGGGATAGCTCTAGGTTACTCAAATGCTTATGAAGTCTTTTAAAGTTTTGCCACATTTAGTGACACACATCACAGGAGTCAAATTTCTGTCTCCTTGCATGGTGTCTCTAGTTGCAGAAAGTTTACAAATTAGAAATTTCCTAGTTACTACACCTCTGAAGCCACAGAAAATATAATATTTGCACAGAATCCTCCTTCAATGTTTTCTATCTGTGCATATACATATCATGGTATTAGATGATAAGAAGGTTGGTTCCAGTATTGATTCAGCAAGGTCATGAAATTAAAATGGAGAAATATAATGGCATTTCAGAGGGACTTTTTGAATCTACAACTAATCTGGAAATAATTACATGATTTTCAGGAGGATTGGCCAGTTAATTAAACAGAAAAGACAGAAAATTAATCAAAATCCAAAATGGCACTTTCCGCCTTAAAGGTTTAAATGCTCTACCTTCTTACTAAAAATTTATCTATTTGCCCTATTTTTGGTGGCAAAGGTCAAGAAAGGTGTCTGTAATACATCTGTATGATCAGTGACATAATCTAATGCTTGTATTGCAAAAGCCGAGGTGAAAATCACCTGAAGGTGTGATAAATGTGCATGTGCTATATTTAGATCCATATTATCTATAATTCTTGAGGAAACAAGAAAATATATTTATAAAGATAATTTAGGACTATTATTACCTGCGTGTGTATGATTGCAGCTGCATGCAATCACTGTTAATTGAGGCAATAACAAAAGAGGTAGCAGTAGCTGCTGGTGCAAGTTTTTATGCCGCACCCTGTATATACTCTTCAGCTCAACTTTAAGGATCAATCGCAAGTCATAAAACAGATGATTATCAAGACATAAATTGCACTGCTACTCAAGTGCCCCATAATTTCCACTACCTGTAAAATCAAACAAGATATGTTATCCCACAACCCTTTTGGCATTTTTGCAATCTGACCTAGCGATGATAACCAATTATAAAATTCATGTCGGGAGAAACATCTGAGCACATACTGTAGGTGGCTTTTGTAAGCATCACACAATCTCATGATTAAAAGACGCCACAATGTAAATAATAGCAAACAGTAAAAATAGTTCAAGATATCAATTCAACAGGTCTGTGCATCCTTAGTGCCTGGTGTCAAAAGATTTCGATGCAGAAGATGCGTGTCTATCTCTTGGTGTCGTGCGCTTGCACATTGAAAATTATTGTGTTTATAATTCGATGTTTCCTACTTGGGGAAGGAACACAACCCGTAGTATATAAGTATATAATTACACGATTGTTTATATCCCCTGTTACACAACCAGTTAAAAGGCAGAAAAATCTTATTGCTAACGTGAAGATATTCTTGTTGTTAAAAGTTAATGCACAGTATAGAAAAGAGGACAGTTTTGAATAGAGGGCAATGAACCCCAAACCTAAATACATAAATCACTCATGAGCACCTCTAGTACGGACGGCAGGGTCCATCGTCTGCCCTTAGAGGGACTTTTACGAAGAAAGTTGTCTTTGTTTGTCTGAAAATTAACATCACACAAACAAGGAAATGTAACTGTGAGCAATTAACTAGATGGTCTTCAGACCAAGAAAATATAAATCTTATAGATAATAATGATACATAAATTATACTCTATCAACAGGAGTATAACATGTATTGCTGTAACTATAGTAAAAAAAGAAGTTTCTGTATGAAGTAAAAAAACACTTTCACTAAGAGCTGATAACCAGAGGTCATTAGTATAACCTAATATTACTACATACAGTTTGGTAATGATACCTCAAAATGTCACATCTACATCTATGCGTCTACAATATTATGGCAAAAAACTACTGTATACCACTGAAGAACAGTTTCGTTAATTGGACAAGACATATCATAATATTATATCATAATATCGGAGTAATCAAAAGTCATTCCACCTAATCGAAAATATAAAGTAATCACAAAACATTAACTTAATGTCATCAATTGATGAATTGTATGCAAGTTACACATAGAATAGACAAATCCAACAATGATGGCACAAACAAGTTAATTGGTACCTGATCGCTGGTTGGAGACTTGCACTCCTCCATGTTGAACGGAGTAGAAAGACCCTCCATCCCTGAGGGACGCGGCTGACCTTTGGACTTCGGAGAACGCGGAACACGTGAGTAGGGGTCCATTGATCCTGCAAGGATTAACAATTTAACACCTTTGAACAAACTAACTTCAACACTAATCAACAGTCAAACTATGGGAAGTCTGTTAACAAGGGGATATCAGCTGTTCAGATGTAAGGATTTTCTTCAAACACAAAACGACACTAACCAGTTAAGACAATGGAAAAAGGGAGAAATTATATACAAAACTAATGATGTACATATGATGAACCTATATATGTAGAAGTTAATAGTTTCCTTCAGGATCCCATATGACAATTAAGGTGACAGCGTGTCCTTTCAGACAGGTCACGAATAACCAGTCCATTCCACATCCACTCAATAAATATCATCATTTTGAAAATTTTATTTCGTTCACATTAAGTGTAAGTATTTTTATATCAAACTCAGGCAAACACTAACTGATAACTGTATTCAGTTTTCAGTGACCAGGACTTCTACAATGTACACATCTTTCAGCAAAAAAAAGGACTTAGCATTTGATGCAGGGACATCAAATGGACTGCTTTATGTTCAAAGTGTCCTAACTTTTCCCCAAAGAAACTTCTCTGGAGAACTATCAGTCACTTACCATACAAGTCTGGTGTTCCCATGTTTAACAGGCAAGTCTTTTGTTGGTAGTCCACAATCGCAAGGCCACATTCGTTCCCAAAGGCAATACTGTGAAAAGATAGAGAAATCAGTCAATGACCAAGACGCTATTGTTAAGTAAGGGCCCGCTCAGCAAAGAGGCAGAAGTCGGAAGGCTAAGAATAGGATGAAAGACTCACAGTCCATATTTAGAGTTGATGCTGATGCAGGTGATTGGCGGAGGGGGTTCCCCATCTATCCAAGTCAAGATCATGCACAGCTCGGGTTGGAAGCCAGCACCCCACTTCCTCTGACCTCCTTTGACCCTCACACTCGTTAACACCTCCTGCAACAAAACAACTTCTTACTGAATTTTTAGCATGAGCTAAATAATAAGAAACAGAGAGAGAGGGAAGGAGATATTCATTCATGTGACATGTGTACAAAATACACAAAGACTTCATCTGTATACAAAGTGATCAGGTACACCCAGCCAAGTATCTATTTGTCACACTTACACACTAATTAAACATTGATTAAAAAAGGGTCATCTATTTATCGAAATAATGCAATAATGAGCTACAAAGCTTTGAAAGACCTAGAAAAACTGATGTAATTCAAAATTTTAATAATTGGAGTCTAGATATGACAAAGGGGCTAAAATTTTCATTAAAATAACAGATTAGGCTTGTAATCAGACATGGAACATATAACTCTTCAGCGACCTGGCAGTGAAAAATCACAATGGTACTGATTTACATGTTTTCTTATGCCCTATACATCTATTCAGGTGAATATAAACCAAATCGAACATCAAGTGTCTTCACTACTCTGCATGTAAAAGATTTGTCACATTTTAAATTTGCATCACTTGATTGTATTTTAATTGAAACAAATGTTGCTGTTAAGATTATCATAATTAAAGAGCAAAGGTGAAATCTGCTCTTTGTGACCCAACAAAGGCATTCAGAGGAATTAGGTTGTTTCCTTAAAAGGCTTTCAATGGATTTTGAAGCCAATGCCACTGGGGCAGCCCATGCATCTGATACCTGGCATCACTGACATCTGCAACCGCTAGTCTGCAGCATCCTACTGCTGCTGTCTCTGCCATCAATTGTAGCCAATTAATCAATTCAGACCTCCATTTTACATGGACTCAGTCTTACTTTGTGGCAAATACCATCACTTTTCTTTTTAAATTCTTTTGATAAAGTCACTTTGATTTTGGTGACAAAAATTGGGCATTTCACTGTTACTGTGTTGGCGGAAATATACACACTCCTCTAATGCAAAGAAGACAATATGCCTATGCGACAAATAGACACTGTCAAATTGTCAGAGCCATTTTAATATTGGCAATTCATGTGATACAATGATGCATGCATACCAACTTCGTTGAAAACTCATGCTTTTGTCACCAGACCAATTGCAGATGAGTTTAGAAGATGGCATTTAGTTTTTAGACTCCGGCAACTCTCAGTACAGCTATCTGGCTATGAGAGTTGGTCCATGTGCAGTATAATATGATACTAGCATATTCTCTTCTTTATGTCAAACATGTACACCCTATGTGAAAAAAAAAAATTTCTTAAATCTTGATAGCATCCATTGTAGGCAAATGAAAGAATGTGACTCACAATACTATGACTTTGTTGAGTGGGTCTGCTTGGGGAAATGGGAGGGTACTCAACTTCGGGTGAATCCTCCTCATCATAAATTTCATAAACCAGCGATATTTCCAGCAGCTGAAAGACAAGGTTTCAAAAGTTTAGATCATTCAGAGCAATGACAAACCATGCGAAAGTACACACAAGTGTTTATGATATCATAAATGGTAAACACCAATAGTTTATTACAGTTATACCTACTCTAACAACCACCTTAGAGGGATGGTCAGTTCTCATGTGACGTAAATAGAAGGACCATAATTGACGTCACCAATATACAATACTAGATAACGTCATCAATAATTAGACTGTGGTGACGTCATTGTATTGGTACTCACGGGTACAACGTCACACAAGAACTGACCACTCCTATTAAGCGGTCGCCTGCTGCAAACAGCCATTTTAAAACTCCCATCTGAATTTTCATTGTGTATTTTACTCCTCTATAAAATAAAGCATGGAGGGTGGCCACTAAACACAGGTTCGACTGAAAATATTTTACATACTCTTATAGTTAAACACTTATGTTAGGTAAAGACTTAAGTTTCACAATGTGAGGTTTCCCAATTCATTCCAATTAATTGCTAAGTCAATTTCTAACCAAAAAATTGGTCTCAAAGAATGAGCACCTTTTCTATATTCTTAAAAAATGTTGACAGTGTTAAAATTATGCTTCAATTAATTCGAGTTAAGGTTTTCTAACGAAGTCATGAATATGCCATGACATTGTTGCCTAATAATTATAAAAACAATCCAAACTCAAAACGTAAGCTTCTTCCATTAAGCAATTAAGAAAACAATGGTAGAGGTTTGTTGATGATATGAACATCTGGCAATTTTCTCATAGCGTAAGAACACACCCACAGACAAAAAATGAAGCATCCTACGATGGATAAGATACAGAGAAGTAAATACAGAAATGGAGAACTAGGGAAGAGGAATGAAGGAGAGCTACACACCGATACATCCACGGCAGTCTCTTGTTTGGTGAAATGGAAGAGAATGCAATGTGTTAGACCAGCAGTGACCAGTAGCCGACTCTCCATGCACAGATGAATATGTAGAATGGCAAAGGGGTCATCGTCGGGGTCAGGACTCCGACACTTGTGGCGCTCGAACAGTTTGGCTGTCTTCAACTTGTATAATACTTGTAAACTCACTGCAACGAAGTAGAGAAAACTCATTAGTTACAATGTAAGTTTTCAGTTTAGTTTTTTCCTGGAAAGGGGAAGTCACTGGTTGGACACATAGATAATGAAAACGCTACCATCTATACAAATGTTGTCATGACAACCCAGTTATATACATAGTTTTTGTAACGCAGTTTAGTATCTAAGGGTCACCTTTCAATTAGGCCTGTAAAATTAAAGCCTGATCTAAACATTGCTATGAATAACCCTATTAAGCTTAATAGTATGAGACTAGTTAGACCTGGAATAAAGAGTTGCTTGAACAGTAAAGTACACGTGTATCTATAAATGTCTCAATGTCTAAGAATTAAAGACTATTTATTTCTAAAATGTAAGACAAGCACACATGAATAAATATTCAATCCTTTCATGTCTTCATACGCATTGGTGCGAATAATCACACCGTGTCCTTCATGCACTTATTTCGCCTCAACTCTTCATTGATTTCCCCCCACACCGTGATATGATATTACACAAATTATAGAGAGAAGAATATCCTATTAAGGGGGAGACATCCATTCTCATCAAATCATCCCAGCATAATTGATGCAAGATGACTCCAATGAATAAATCACAAATGGGTTATATATATGTATGGAAATGATAGAATCACTTTGCAATGTTAACGAAGTCTTTCCGGATAAACATCAAGCCAGGATCCAATATAGGTGGACAACCCGTTTGAAGAGCATTGAAAATTCCATTAACTGCTAATATGAATTCAAATCAGGGCCATGCCATGGGATTCAACAGACTCCAACTGTCCCCTTTTCACATAACTTACCTCAACGGGACTCAATCAAAATCAGAAGCGACAGATATCACACAAGTGTGACGCCAGGCTTTTAAAGATATTTATTGCATCAAATTAACATGCGGTAACATGTCACAGGCTGTGTTCTAGCACCAAATTCACTAAATAAAATTATTGATCACTAGCCACCACATTACCAAGCCAAGAAGCCATTCTAATTTAGGCAATATACTTGGGATGAAAGTGTATATTTTTCAATATAATAATTAATAAGTTGGTTTCCTGAATGGTATGTTATTGTATGGTGTGGTCTTAATGCTACTGGTCTGGAGCTTAGTCAGCTTCTGTGACCAGCTGCCAGAAGCAGAATGTAATGATGAGATGATAAGGGTTGGGAGTCCACACCATGTTGCACATTTACCCCATGAGTGGGTTATTTAATTATATCATTTTTACTAGCCCCAACTTAAGACATCGGGCACAGGTACCACCAATTTAGTGTCTCATGCGACTGGCATTCAGCTGAGACATAGCTCATGAAGAGTGCCCAGACTAGGATCCGAACTTGGGACCTTCAGGCGAACTAGCCAGGGCTTTAACCACTTGACCACTCAGCTGATCAAATGCAAATTGGTGTACTGTTAAAATTTCAGAAACTAATATACACGGTAACCATGGTCAGCATTAAGAATTCAAGCCTTTAGCACAGCATATCTGAAGGTTAAGCACAAATATAAATGCAAATACAGCAGATCAAGCCGAAACTCTCAATATGTTTGAAGACCGAAGCAGTTGTTAATGAAGTCGCACTTAAAAGGGCAGGTTCAGGACATCAAGAAAAACGTCAGAAAGAACTGAATGTGACCAGGATGTGACTAAGGCTCCAAATGATACATGTAGAACACGATTCCATCCAGAGATTGGGTGTGCTCGATGAGCATCAGACGCCACAATGTGACTAGAAGAGAAGAAAGGGGCCAAGCAAATGTTATGGGACACAAAAAGATATCGTGGCCAGGAGCCATCTGCAGGAAACAGCCATGGTGCGGAGAGTCAGGTCCCAGGGTCCCTGAGTTCCACTAAACAAGCAAAGCTACATAAGCATTGATCGGCTTCGTATGTGTCCTGCCTGATATCACTGAACTCACCTAGAACGCTATACATCACATTTACGGGCCGAGGTGGATACTGCTGCTGACCGGCAGTAGAGGGAACAGCCTTGCTTTTCAGTGCAAACAAAACGGGGCAGCAGGCTTAGTTGCTAATATGGATCGTGAGACTGGTCTGAGAGGATATAGAGATCTATGCCTTTGGCGCGTGCACATAGAAGGGCCAGACCAATCAATGCATTACTGATTACGATTAGACAATGAGGCTACTGAAGAAGGGTGCGGCCAAAGAGGATCAATGACTTCGCTGGCCACAGGCCAACCGGCTACAAATCTTGGATACCCATAATCATCTAGGCTAGTCAAACAAGGTTTTCCCTTCCCACAGACTGATATTGCCCCTGAGCAAAGCGAACTCTGGACAGGCCACTGACCTCAGAGATGCAACAACCTGATGCTCTAAGAACACGCTTGATTCAAGGAAGACATTCACACGGTATCAAAGCATTACACATTAGGAAGACATCCTCACCATTACGCAGTAGGCCAGCTGAATTTCATTACCTAAGCCTTTCAAAGACGCATCCACACTTCTACACAAAACTAATTTTTGTCAAAACACCCTTTTTTGCGAGTATGAATTTCATAGCCGTATAAACATTGCCTTTAAAAGGCTGCTTCCCTTAGCTCTCGTTTGATGGCACATGCATTATGCAAGAAAAGAGGCGCCTTGTGACAGTGGCATTCCTTTTGAGAATTAATTGGTCCAATAAATTGTCTACACAGGATCTGAGACTTCTGGACCTTAAACACAACTTGCTGATACAGCTCTAAGACAATGGTCCTGCTGTTGTCTTTCTGGGGGAAACTAATTTACAGGAGTGTCACAAAGTGCAACCCCTGCACAAACAACAAGTCCATTGATATTCTCTTCGTAGCAAATTCATATATAAAAGGTCTCCTGTCATTTAGGCCTAGTTCATATACTGGTAACAAATTCGTCAAATACCAACAGCAGATTAAAAGATAAATTACACACCTAAGTAGTATTTAGCTTTTTTATTACAGCTGTGCGGCGGAACGATTCATTTCAGCAACTGTCGAGCCTCCATATACTGCACACAATAGGTCGAATTACTTGGAAATTAGCAAGATCTGATCACCCACTATGGCAGTGAATAACGTACTTGGACCAGCAGTCACAAAGTGGGGCTGAATAGGTGTTGCACGGAGAAGCTTAGCATCAGAACAGCACCATCAGCATCAGTGCCACAAGCAGCAGCAGCAACAGCAGCAGCAGCAGCAGCCACAGCAGCAGCAGCAGCAGCAGAAGAAGATTTATGAGACAAGCATTGCTGTAATGACTGCAGTCATCATTCACATGTCATCAGCCTGTTGCTATCTCTCACGCCATGCACACAACACCAGGATTTCACAAATGTCCCAGCTCCAGATCAATACAAGAACACATTTCGCAGAATTCTCCACTGCTTCTTCACCACATGCTTTGCATCTTTGATACAGAATAACCAAAGAAAATATCAAAAAAGACAGAAAACAATTTCACTTCACCTCGGTGGCTCATAAACTGCAATCACTCATTTCCTCTATGTTCGTACACTTGAGACTTTTTTTCTTTTCTCAATTTCAATCCACTGAAGAGCACTAAAGCAGTTCTAGGTTGGTCTTTTATGTTCAAACATATAAAATGAGCACCTCAATCTTTCAATCTAGGTGTCTACAAAAGTACATGTTGGGGGTAAAATTCATGAACCCACAGACAGCATGACAAAACAGTACTGACCGAGGACACTGAGGACATTCAATGGGTTGCACAGTCCAATTATCATTAGAGGTAGAAAAGATGTCTTAAATAATCCTCTGTAGGTAATTTTGTAGATAATTTATTCAGAAGTTTAGCACCTTACATGCAAATGAAGGCTTAGTGGATCAATAAAATGTTTTCCTCTTGCAATTTATTTTATTACTAGGATTTGAAACATCAAAGCCTCGAAGGCTGTTGCCACAACACTCAGTGGCATAAGCACCCCTATTGCCCAGGGAGAACTAGCATCAGACTGCTGCCTTCTAACAATGCACTTTGACCAACTGCATGATGACCAATGTCCCTTGGCATGCAGTATTTGCCGGGTGCTAACCCTTTGGCTTCTGCAGAGACAGAACCACCCTGGAGCTCTGCAATTCTGTAAAAGCATCGCAGGATGGAAACATGGAGGGCCAAGTCAATTGGACATATTGAACTGGGTCCGAAAGCAGCCATCCAGACAGACTGATACGGATGGGCAATGGTCAGCAGACCCATCCCTTTAGCAAACAGCCCAACACATTGGTCTTCAGCCACCGCGTCAGTCTCACAGGTCTCTAGACAGGACCTTGCTCGGCTTCATTACACCGACACCTCACCTTGGCAGCAGTGGCAAGGTCATTCAGATAATGTCACATGCTAACACCCTTCCCCAGGGCATTGCACCCTGCCACTTCAGTGATGCTGCTACAGCTGCTGCTGCTGTTGATGCTGTTGTAAGTATAGCAGCAGCACCAGGACCATGAAATAGCCACAACACCACACCACCACAGCACACAGACAACACGAATGCCACTTATGAAATGTCATCCATCATCATTGATCATTTGCATCAACGCTAAGTAAAAACACCTCCCCTGCTTGGTCGATTTTATTGTGCACTCCTGGCATTTATGTCCTGACAGTGAGGTATGAGGGCATCCCAATACCTTTCGCATCAGTATATTGAACATTTACCTCATTAAAACCTGGCAGATATAAAGATTATGACATTTTCTCATGTCATAAAAGGCTTCGCGCAAACCCAACAGTACAAAGCAAATTGCTCTATAACTTTTTATGGGCTTTATAGCCACTAAGTAAACTGGAGATGCTAATAATAGCTCATTCTTCTTGAGAACTCAACATTGACTGTGATGAAATATTTATGAGCATAAGCATAGTAAGTCATGAGCGGCTTTACGAGGCAATAGAAAAAGGAAAGTGCAGTTTTATGAGAGTGTGTCTGAGGCAACAGCTGCAGTCCCCCTCAACGTGGCAATGCCTACTCAAATGGACTGCCTTGTTGGCCACCCGGCCAGGTCAACAAGTTGATAAACAACAAATAGAATACTAATAGCACTCCACTAGGTTGCTCCATTGTCCCCAGCGCAAGCTCAAACCATCAATTCTGGGAATGCTCTATTGCGCCAATGACTTTAAATGACCACAACGATGTCAACGTGCACAGCTCTCAGTTATATGTATCAGCAGTTGTTAATATCATTGCAAATCACTACCAGTCAACATTACCACTGCATCAAAAATATAATCACATCAATGGATTATAACTGCAAGCCTTATGGCTTCCCAGGCCAGTGTATAAACGGTACATCTATTCAAACAACCTGCTGAGATTATAGCAATTTCACTGCGAAAACACCTCACATGATTGATTTTTAATACACTCCTAAAAGGCGCGACAGATGTACGTTTACTGTAAATGTTCAGATTATCAATGAAAATATGAGTCAAGCTTTGAAATCTTCACAGCTGACTTCATCAGTTACAACAAGAGAAAGGTGTTCTAAACAAGCTTGCTTTGTTCCCACTTGGCATTCTACCTGTCTGAAGCCTGGCTTTGGTCCAAGCAGGAAGCACTAGACAGCCCAATGCCAAGAGTTTTTCTCCCTCACTCCAATTAAACACTTTGTCCCTGGGTATTGACCAGTTGTGTCACTGAAGGCAATTTGTCATTCAATGGTAAATTTACCCTGAAGGCCTGTCTAACTATCTCTTTTCACTATTGATATCGCTTTTTGCCTTTTGTTACTGTACAGCATACGACTAATAAACCCTTAATTAACAACTAATATGCTTTAGGAACTCTTCAATTTAAGCATGCTCCATTACATGACCTAAAATCAACTGCTACCTGCAGTTTATGCATTTCATGCCTCAGGTGTTGCACATAAACAGAGTGGCTTAAAATAGTTCAGATGGTGCACCTGAACTGAACCCTATTTCCAGTTTTAAATGTAGTCTTCAAGCTTTGATTCAAGGATTATAAGTAGAGATTTTCAATCACTGAACATGGCTAATGTATTGATAAAAATCCATTTATAGTTATATACAATGGAAAAATTCTTCTACATTGCTATTATTAGGCGAGCAAACATCAGTACAAGTTCAGACATATTTAATACACAAATCAACCAATATATGCGATTAAAAAACAGGCAACTTACCTGCTGACGCGTCCCAAAATTTTAAAGAGCCATCAGCATGCCTGGAAAAAAAAAAATTTCAGAATTCTAAAATGGTTATTAAATCTAGAATCATGATTTTTACAACACATTCTTTTACTTAGGTTACACCTCAATGCTGCCAGAAACAATTAGTGATATAAGAAAACAATAAATTTGCACTCCCCAAAAATGCAATCCATTATACTCAAACCTTATGCTTCACCTACCTGAACAAGGTGCGCAACATATTTACAATTAAATGCGAAAACATTACATTGCAGTCATTTTCCAAACCAGTGGATGACAAATAATGTTGTAAATTCTGTCTGCTTTGCGTTCATCAGATTATTAGCCAATTAAGGCAATAGATATACGTATGAGCACACCTGTTGCTCTTCATGCATCGAAGTTTTCTCATGTCTATTTAATGTTGGTCTTAGCCAAATGAATCAACAGATCTGCCCAATCATACAAAAAAGGAAAAAGTGTGTTGTTGTAACATATCCTAGCCACTCCTATGCAGATATTACACTCTACAGGCTTTTCACATGATCTGGGAAATGGCAGCAAGTAACCAGGTATTTGTTATTCCGCATCTACCAGCTTAATTTCCATTTGCAAATAATGATATCAAAGCAATTCATAGATCTACAATCAGAGCAAAATTATTCACCAAGCAATCACCCAATCTAATATATGTACTACAGCTGTATGTGTGTCTGTAATATAATAAACTGAGAAATACATTTTCCCCATCCCTGATTTGGATATCGAATTAGGACAGTACTCACCCAGTAATGACTATTTCTGGATAGCTGCAAGCTGTTGTGCCCCACTCTCCTCCAGTAATGGGCCAATCCTGCAGGGAAAATTAAAGAATTACAAGAAAACAGTAATTTTTAATGCTCCTAACAATTAAGCAAATAGCACATACCTTGTCACTGAAGCCAGAGCGTTTTTGTTTTGAGCCTACTGAGTATAAAGCGGGGATGAGGTCCGGGGGACAATCAGCGAAATATGTACAGCATGTCACTGGAGACTCGTGGATATCCATGGGGTAAGGGTTCTCAAAGCATGGATATCTGAAAAATAAAATATAGCCTCAATGTCAATGTCCAGGTGCTGAAGGTTTGGAGCTTAGCCAGCTTATATGACCAACTGCCAGAGGCAGATGTAATGATGAGATAAGGCTTGGAGTCGACACCATGTGACACATTTACCCCGTGGGTGGGTTTTGTTATTTATTTTACTTGCCTCAGCATAGACACCAAGTACATCACCAAATTACATCTGTAACATGGAATAGATAAAACCTAACTATATCTTTTTTATACAGATATCCTAAGTATGGTTGGTTAATGTCTCCGGAACACATGCATACATTGAATGAAAAGAATTATTAGTTATGCATTAACATAAATTTCTAATAGTTCAGTTATATAAAATTTAGAGATTTGTCATCACAACTTACCCCGGTGAAGTTAGATCCACAACAACAAGATCATTTTGGAGCAACACAACTATAGCATAAGGGTCCTGGAAATCTGTAATTGCGAAACGAAAGACCATTAAATGCAGTGGGTGTTTTTGCATTCTCTCTTAGGTATACATCAGTCAGATGCGACAAGAATAAATCGGCATTCAGAAAGACTTACCCATACTCCACGGAGAGAAACACAATGTAATGAAGTCCACCACATTATGTTCCATTTCCAACACCGTTGTGTTCTTGGCATGCATCACAGTCAGAGATGGGGTACGGCTTGCTTTGTCTACAGGCATTCCACCGCTAAATATCACATATGGCTCTCTGCAATACAAGAATAACGATCATGAAGTATGGCTTAAAACCTTTTCTTACACATCCCGTTGTCCCAGACACTGGTGACAAACTAATGGTGCATTTTTCCCAAATTGCTATATTAGATTTGGTAATGGATTGAATTTGTGGCTGTCTGTCTAGCATACCATCATAAAACTCTTCTAACAAAATAAATCTTGTCAAAGGATTTCTGGCGCTTAATCTAACCTCCTGCACAAGAATATTTTCAGCAACACTGCTTTGAAGAACCGGCAGTTTAAACAAATATTCCACAATATATTATTCTGATTTCTAAGGTAATCATGAGTTTCATAAAAGGACATAATTTACTAAATCTGGTTCTTTTGCTTATTAATAAGCCTATAATTAGCATAGATCTCCCATAGATGTCAGGCACCAAGGTCCGTGTGTCATTTTGTCGTGGCGTGTATCCTTTAGTAAAAAGGAGACTTCAGCCAAAGCTATAATATTCAGCTTATCACCATGCATGATCACTCTGGTAACGTAAAACCTTTCAATAACCTGTCATGATTGCTTCAAAGCACAGGATACCAAGGTAGTTCTTCATATCTGACATGCCAGCCATTTGGCAAGGGATCACGTAATAATGTCAACCTCGCCTCACATTTTTCATAAAAAGCGCCTTTCATAAAAGTTTAAGTCAGCTTTAGCGTAAGTTGCAGCACGCAAAATTGAATTTAAAGGAGGCAGAAAATAACTGAGACAAAAAGGTAAGGTACTTAAAATATGTCACATTTTCTAAATCAAATTATATACAACTGGTTTTAAACTAGCAGCTACACAACTATTAAACATTTTACATTGGGCCACCAGGTTTGGTTCCTATGCCCTATGCATGTTTCAGTTTGATTGTATTGGGTTTGGGCTATCATTAAAATTAAACCTTACCACAAAGAAATTACATGAATGCATCAAATGCATCTTAAAGGTATCTGGGATACTTACTTTAAGAAGGCTAATATAGTCAGAATAATCACACAACAATTGCACAAGGAACAACAGGTTTTATTGTATATATGGATTTGCGGGATTATAAGAAAAGTGGACATACCCATTGCGTACAGTCCTCCACTCAACCTTGGAGATTGGTCTACAGGGGTCAGGCTTGCCGTCCTTGCCCATGTTTGCTGCAAAAAGATAAAGAGAGGCGGTATGAGATAGTGACATGAGTCAAGGCAAAAGCCATGCATGTGTAAGGAAGGGGATGCTGTCTCGATGTTGACATCTTTGCAATGCGATATGACCATCAAGACCGTCCCTCCTGCTTATCACACACATTCCTCATCTGGATGCTCCTGCAAGGACTATCTGCCAGATGCATGCAGCTCACGTCTTCCTTGGATACATAAACTAAGAGACTTGTCAGAATTAACAGTCTGAGCAGCATCTTGAGACTTCCTCGCACCTCTTCTTCATCCGTTCGCAGACCACCGTTATCTCCTTCTGATATTTACACTCCAATTAAACCAGGCTCAAGGCAGTTACAGCCACCCGGAGGGTAGTGCAGCCTGACATGCAGTCAAACAGTCGAACCAAATTGTCTGCGTAAAGCACCTCAACTGTCTCGTCACAAACCGTGCATCCTGAAAGCGGAATAATGTCAAAGGGGGAAGTGCTGATGGAAAAAGCATCAGCTGAGCCACAAAGATCACCATTTTTCTAAACGAGTTAAAGCGCATAATTCTGCCACGTGTTTTTAGCAATGTTTTGACTGGAATCAATCATCTTTAAGAGCCCCTGTCCCATCTGTAGTTTTGCGCATGTCTGCAATTTTCAGATCAAAACCCTCAGATTAGCATTACTTCACAGAGGCCCCCAACTGTTCACTTCACAATGCGGAGGACAAGCCAGGGGGATTGATGCAAAGGCAACATGAGTCAATGGACAGATGAAAGTTATGTGAGGATAAAAGCAGAGCAGGGCTTGATATCAGTGGATAGCAATGGATTGCCCGGTCCCTTTCATGATACAGGCCTGTTACGGACAAACTGAGATGATAGGACTTTGTTAATAGTGGCCAGACACTGCCCCATCACGCCACATTGATCAGGGTATTCATAAGGGGTTCACAGTAACCTTAAATAGACGTCCAAACATCACAGATTCCAGCTGTCAGAGTTTTTTTTATTTATGGCTTGCCATAATCAGCCTATCAATTACAGCCCCACACAGCACAGGATGGCTAGGGCTCTAAGCCTGACAGCCAAAGTCCCCTTCTGAACAAATTACCGTCCACACAACTTGCTCTCCAGTCTTGTTACTCCCCATTATCAATTATGGAACACACCAAAGGCAAAATTCAAGGCAAAGCTTACAAATCAATAGGAAGCCAATGATCTAACTGCCTCATATTCTTTAGCCAAGGGATATTCAAATTGCTTATATTCTGTGTACATGGGAAGTCTTGAAATTTGTTTCTATCATCTTTTAAAATGAGGAAATGATTGATGTTAAACTATACAGTCATAACAACTGTTGCGTTTCTTCAAAAGTAAGCTACATCTCATATCTCCAGTTAGCCAAGTTAGGAAGTAGTTGATTTGATACCAAATTCATTTATGAGTTAGGTGGACCACTCACACTGCCCAAACTGGTCAAATCATTCAGGGCATGAACGGAATCTGTGACAAACGGAATTAAGGCAAGAAAATGATCCATCTGGAAGTCCATATTATGCATATTTAGCACTCGAGTTGAGGGTTTATCTTGGTGTTTCTAGCTTCATATCAAAGAGGATAACATTTGTGCCTTTCGGTATGTCACCTACCTCCTAAAAAGAAAAGTATGGATACATTGTAATGTCAGATGACTCGATGATTTCTTTTTCCATTACTTTTATTCTTATCCTGCCACATTTGCAGGAAGAAGAGCTACTGTAACATAAGCCTCTCAGATCAATAAGGCTACACGCTAACTTGGCATCTAGGTGATTCCAACAAGAAACCATATTGCTGCACAGTGTCAGTAACACATAAGCCTAATCATTGCTCAATAAAAAAGACCATTCTCATCATACATTAGACTGTCTACTAATAGGCGTGAGTGCAAATAGGTTGGATGACTTATTTCACAAATACTAGGTTTTCATTTTAGCTCAAATAATTAAGATCAGAGGGGACATCCATTGCCATAAGCCTTGGCCATCAAGCGGTCAACTTCATACTGATAAATTGGGCAGCACACAGGCAGTCACATTAGATTGCATTTGGATGTGATATCATTTGGAAGATCTATATCTATCCAAGGCTTGTCAGATGGGATGGGAGGGGCTAAGTGTTAACTGGGGCAACTGGAGGGGTGGTGACACTATCAGGCAGTGCAGGGAAGGTCAAGGGATGTTGGATGGAGCCTATAACTGTGGACACCGCTGACCAATAGCACTGATATTGAAGACAAATACAGCAAGTTTCAGCTGCCTCCTTTGGCCATGTTCCTTTGTGGACACAAGCTTATGACCAATAGCTTTTACCCTGTGTTTCTTCTCCATTATTGCGAAGCACTGACCCCCACTGCTCCCAGACATTTCCCCGGGTCATGTTCAGCAGGGGTCGAGCTTGTCACAAATGTAAGGAAAAACAAGCCAGTGTCTGTAACAAGCTTTTGCCCAGCAAGCCAATTTAATCATAGTCTGACGACAGTCCTGATTTTCTGTTCTGCGTCAGAAGAACTTGGAAAATTTACTCATTACTGTTCCACTTTTAAGCCGTCCTAGTAATTACCAGTCAGTTAGCACCCAAGTGTAAAACAATTTGTCAGGATAATTGGATAGTACCAGAGAAGGCATAACAAAATCGTCAAATCAAGAAACTGCATAAAATATACATACCATGAGGCATAAGGACGCTGACTGGTTTCTGGGGCACCTTAATATTCCACGTGGTTAGACTGCCATCTTTGTGGCTAGCCATGAACTGCTTACCATCATGGTGCCAAGTGACTGATGTCAAACCCTGAAATAGGCCAAGCAAATAATAGGTAATTCTGTAGGAAAACACCAGCTCCAGTCATGCTACAAGTTCAGCTTTTCAATTTTGAGGACTGCTGTCTGTCTGCCTTGAAGTAACAAGCACTCCATGACATGCCACCGCAAAAAGCAACCAGGAAAAGCAAGGGACACATCAATTACAAACGCACCCCAGGACCATGTTTGATTATCGCATGGACGATCACTTATTACTTCGTTGCAATTGTTTTATAGACTTACGCCCCTAGGAATGCGTTTTACACATCATTACTCCACAAGTATTTTCTTCTAGCTTTGGCAGACAAAAACAATGCTGCTCTTAGACTAATGAGACACATCTCAGCCATTTTGGGCATTGTTTCCGCCACTCGAAACACAGCGTTTCCTCTCTAACTGAAAGAGTTCTTGCAAGCTAACGACAGATTGGTTTTGTCAGAGGGCTTTTTATATGCCAAGGAAGTTTTTTTCGTTATGTGGCCAACCCATCAATCTTGATAAGGTTGGCATAAAAACTTCCACTAACTTCTCAACTAGTAAAGTAAAAAGTTGTTTGAGGATGCAGCCCAAGCTAATGAGAATTGCCTTGGTGCAAGAACTTAAGAGCAGCCCTTGGTATTGGCTTTAAGACAACATTCTACAGACCTCTTTCATCAGTAAAGTTAGCTCAGAAAGATCGAGAGAACATTCAATTCTAGCAGGTTCACTTACCTCAGGATATGTGTATCTCATTTCGGCCATCTTGCTCTTGAGATCCCACACAACGATGGTCCCCGATTCAAAACCTATCATCAGCTGAAAACACAATTACACATCACAATGATTAGAGCCTTCGGAGATATTAACTTTACTGGCAATTACCACGGAACACATTGTTTCCCTGTGTTCTCTAACAAGCCATCGGTGGGAAGGGCCTTGTCCCGCGGCTATTATTTTCTGCCCAGCATCACACAAGGCTGCTGCACCAAAACACAGGATGAAGGTCCTAGGCCACTGAACATCATTTATCTTAGGATTTCCTATCAAAGCCTTCAGAGATAGCAAACTGGGTGCACGTAGCCTTGGGCCTAAGACAAGCAGTCAACGATAAGAATCAGACGTTCGTCAGGAACCCGGAAGGAGCAGTGAGATGTTAAGTCTTCTTCACAGAAGTAAGCCATGTCTGAATGGAGGGCCAGGTAACATGCCAGGCTGAGTAATCATTTACTCAGTGTATTCATGCTTGGAGAACACGAAGCCGTCATGAGGATGACCTGCCACCTACAGCTTTAAGGCTCTACAACGATGTAATATCGCGGCCAGTGCCCTCTCTGAAGTCCTCGTGATTCGCACCATGTTCTGAGATCTCGATGCAACTCACTTAATAAAGATTGATGAGGATCACACCCAATTTCTACTGCCGTGCTCTTAAGAGTCACGCTAACCTCGACTCAGCTCTGGTCTTTTTTTCATTGCGGAAGCTTAATCCCACCTCATCATTTGACACTGCGCTTCCTTCCCCCCTTAACCACCCTCCTTTATCAGGACATCACTCACGGCTGCTATCATTTCACTCAATTCAATTTTACACGAACTGTGGAATAATCTATCTTCAATTTCTTTTAGTGGGTGGCAACTTCAACAAGGCAATCAGTAATTGCTTTCAGTTCTATCAATTATCCGGACTCATAAGAACATTGCAGTCAGCTCTTAAAACTAACACTCTCAAAATATCTCCAAACTAATTTTACATTACAAGGGCAGAGAGGATAGTGACGAAGCAGGATTTCTTTATTTAATCCAAACGGTTATTGGTGGAAATAAATGGAGTGGATCAAAATGGCTAAAACAGCAATCACGTAGCTTAGTTAGCCTTGCTGAAATGGTGGCTTTTTTTTTGTCGAGAGATAACACAGATGGTGCATACAATCAATCACACTACAGCTCATTTACCAAATCAAGCTCATTTCTGAATTGTCCAAGTACACTAGATAAAAAAGGTAAAAACCAATCTCCACATTTAGCCTGGGATTTGTTTTTGCCACAACTAAACCGACTGCAGTTGCAGTATCTATTTGCAATGTCCAAAAAGTGAAGCATTTCGCAGACCTACTGAAATTTCGAATAAGCAGAGGCAAACCAATGTATCATATTTATGTGAAATGGCGTTCAAGTTCTTTTTTAAATTGTTGATGTAGCCAAACATCTGGTAGTATCATGGCCTGATTACAAACATGGTAGTATCATGAATTCAATATTCTGTATTGGATATTCTCCAAATAACGTTTTTTTCGGGAGCATGAAAAATTAGTAATTTTCTCCTTATCAAGGGCTTATCACACACAATGTATTCAAGACATAAACCAAATAACATTTCATGAAAATAATAGCAGTCAAATCTATTTTGCTGAGCATGTTAGTTATCCATATCAGTGAGGTTATTTGCCTTTCAATGTTTCATGGGATCATAGAATTTTTGTTTGTCCTTTCGCAAGGGTACCTCTGACAAGAGGCTCAGTTCGATCGATAGATAGCACAACAGTTTCATCATGATCTGGGAAGAACTTCATTAGCAGCATCAATGACACAACCTTCCAATATTATCCACTGGATATCCGTCCTAATCTTAGGAATTCCTTGAGCTCTATGGTTACTAACACACTTACTCTTCTCATCACTCAGTCAATCCAACTTCACTGTGAAACAACTTCATTGCCACAGGAGCAAGTGGGCATCATGGAGGGCAATTGCTGACCACTGGACACACTGAAGGTCAAGGCTGCTGATGACCTATTGTTTGGCTAGGGCAGGCTAGAAGCACAGGCCTAGTGGGTCTAGTAAATAACATTTCACAGCCTAATCAATCCAGGAAGGTAGCGTTTTTACAGCCAGAGCTCATGACCTGCAGTGACAGCCCAGAATGGAGGTGGTTTAAAGCTGGGCATTATTTTGCCCCCATAAAACACAAACACCAGCAACAGCAGCAGCAACACAGCATCCTCAAGCATCCCACAGCTGCAGCAGCAGCAGCAGCTGTGGAGTTTAAACAGGCCAAAGGATCTGCTATAACGTGAAGAAGGGTTTGATGAAAGAGCACGAATGCCTCATCCAGCTGCAAGATATTGGGCAATTTGCATGTGATGCATAGCCATTAGGCCAGTGTAACCGCTTGGCCACACAATCAACTGGCAGAGTGAGCATCCTCATCTTCCTGCTGCTGATGCTGCTGCTGCTACCCCTGCATCCAAGAGCCATGTGACCCTAGCCTGACCCTGGGTCCAATGACCCTGTCTCCCTGGGTCAGTCTCGATCACTGTAATGTGCCTGATAATACTGCAAAGGATTCCCTGTTGTCAAACCAGCCTAGTTTATGAATACTCTGACAAAGACAGACATTCACTCCTTGTAGAGTCTGCACCTTGTCTTTGTACAGCAGGTCGAGCACTCAAGACAAGTGCAACCTGTTGAGCCAAACCACCAATTCAGCATTGCACCATCTATGGTTGCTCATTAGTCCAAAAATTAAACTGAAACTTTTCAACATGACTGGAAGGCACTCAAGAATGAGGCACCATCTTACATATCCAATCTATTGAACAAACAGCCTCAACAAACAACAATCCCAAAAGCAATGACAATACAAGAATCTCAGACCAGTAACTAATTTGGGACCCGTACCTTCCTCAACCTTTGCACCTTAGAAGTTATCAAACAAATCTCTACCAACATAAGACCAATGATAGTTTTAAGACGAAATTAAAAAGACATTTATTCAGAACTTGCTATGGACAAAGCCAAACAAGCAATTTTGAACAGACGTCTAATCAGTTTCACCATACTATGGAAGCTGAGTAATAAGATGATTATCAAATTGAGCAAGTACAACCTTAACGCCAGAATGTCAAACCGAAGATGTACTTGAACCATTCTAAATCCTTAAATTTTAATCAAACAGATAAAAGTTGGAGAAGGGAACCTGTATTTAGCGTATATGTAAGTGAGAGACCAGCACGACAAGGGGACGCTGCTCAGTCCATTTAGACATGGAACAAGGCAGGCTGTCTTCAGTCTTTGAACTTCTTCACATCAGTGTTCATTCACATCAGTGCTCACATCTCTGAATCAAAGCCACCCTTGTGGGCTCATTTGCTTGAAGTGTAGGCGTGGCAGCAGCCTCTAAAAGTGATGATCTTAAAGGTCATTGCTCTGTTCATTGTTCTGCTTTACTTACTGTACTGTTAGTCTCTTGCTCTCCTTACATCTTGTCAATGCATTTTGACAGTCCACAAGACTCCAGGTTGTATGGGGATGTTGGTGGGCAACAAAAAAGCAGCTGTGCATCACCATCAACAACAACATCAGCATCCTTTCTTTACACCATCCCAGCAGCATTCCCCTTTTCATCACAATGTTCTACTATTCTACATAAGCCAGTCTGCATGCACCTATTCCAAGAAATGCTACAGAGAAGATGTATAATATAAACAGCTATAGAGATGCTCTCTGTATATATGGTCACTTTTGTTGCAGCAATTCATTTTATGCACCATAAACTGCATCACGTTATGCATTAATACGAATAGCACTCAAAAATTGGAGAATGACATCGGTCCACTCGATAATAACACCCCTTGCCAATACATCCATCGCGTAACTCGTAATCTCCAATAAGATCAATGAGAAGCCAATACAGTCTATCAATGGGTAATCAAAGGGTTGGCAACAATGCATTAAAATGCACGCCACGATGAAGTCATAATGCAGTCATGATGCACATGTTTCATTTAATATTTATCCCTGCCAAGTGAGCTGGAAGCAACCATTGTGACTGCGTGTCTTACAACACAGGTCTCATTCTGCTACTTCTTCTAAAGCCATTAGCGTGTCAGAAAAAGCTGCACACACTGCTTGTGTGATTTGCCAGTCCAGCAGCACAGCCAACAAACAGGGCTACAGCCCAGTGCTAAGTCATTGTTCTAATCTGTCTCTTGACAGCATTTATCCAAGCGCTCAATATACAAACCATCAGTCTGCATTAAAGCGGTGTGCCCAGCTGATTTATAGCTAGGCAAAGAGGACTGAGCATGGGACAGGCAGGTTAATGAAAGCCACATATCATGGGCTATCTTCAGCCAGCAATACCCCAGTGCAAGGGCCAAGAGCTACCACAAGCCAACCTTGAGTGGTCAGCGAGTGGTCAGACAGTGGTCTTCCTGGTGCCAATGACCAGTTCACTAAGATGTGGTGCAAGTGGTGCCACTAAAACAAGGCTAAATAGGATTGGTGTCTAGCTGGACCACCTTGACCTCATATCCTAGTCTTGTGTCTTTGATGTCTTCCAGGCTCCATTCTCAGAGGAAGAACACCAGCAGCTGCAGCGCAGCATCAACAGCAACAGGAGCAGCAGCAGCAGCAGCAGAGCCTGTAACCATCAGTACAACAAACACGCTAATAAGTCTTAGCGATACCGTCAGCCGGTGTCTTAGTATGTGACCAGATAAAAGCGACTGCGACAATACTCCAGCAGAACACGTCTATTGATCATGCAATATGACCGGTTCGCAGAGAGCGGGCTGCTACTTTAGCACGAAAACACCGTCAGCAACCGAATGGCCTACGGCCAACCATTCACACAATGCGGTGACACCACTCTGCTAGTTTCTGCAAACGACAATTGGCAGCAATCGTGCCATCAATAATCCGCTCAGTACTCCACGCCAGATAAACAAATAGCCTTGCTGCGGGATTAGCCCTGACTTAGTGGGCGATAACATCAGCAGAAAAGGAGGGTCATCCACGTGACCAAACAAGGCTTATGCAACATTTTCTATTTCTCCTTCCTCATCATGCATATTGATAATGCTGCTAAGCTTCTGCTGTTCTATGGACACAGCAGACAAACTGCTCAGCTTACTAGAATGCAATGGCACATCCCTGAATGAGAATTTGATACAGAGCTTCACGTGATACTGGTGCAGGCCCATGGCGAATCAATGCCTTTCATGGAGACCATAATCACTAAGAGGTCTGGCTGTCCTTGACATCCCATGTGCCCAAGGGCTGCTGCTTGGGTGTGATGAAACAGGCCCAATGCTACAACTGCTCATTCATACTGCACCACACTGATAGCATCTACACCCACATTTTTATTACTTCCCAGATAAGACTTCATCAGCTGCCTGGTGATACACTGCTCAGAGACCAACTTTGATTGCTACAGAGATTGCTACCATGCTACTTTCTGCACATACAAGCTGATGTGCCCCTAGTTATCTATATCTAAACCATGCACAACCTGGCTCCATCTATTCCTCAGCCACCAGACATAACAAGTATGTTCAATTTATAGCAGGAAGGATCTCTTTACCTCCTAGCCTGTTCATTATCATGCTCTCATCCACATGGCTTTTCAAAAGTGAACGGTCAACAGGGAGGAACTGTGCAAGCACAACACAAAAATCCATTCCACTAAAGCTGAGAGTGGACAAGCACAAACCACTCAATGGTTAAGGAACTGCTTTTCTGATATGGCGAAGTAAGAGAGATTGGGCTGAACATGCTTAAAATCCTTTCCTTAAAGGCAGGAAAGCACTCCATCTTCAGCCTCAATATGAGTGTGTAAACAATGCTAATGTAATGAATCGGAAACTAAGGAAAGATTTGATACTAATTGCATCTCGACACACAAGACCAACAAGATTTTCATAACATCTCAAACATCGCATGAATTGGTATGCTACCAACTTAATCCTCTACCAACTAAGGCCACACCACACCAGAATGCCCAGCGAATAAATCAAATGTTCTGCCTTGGCCTCAAACCAATGCCTCACTGGAAGAGGCCTTGTAAAATGATATGCGACAATATTTGTGCTTCACCGTCACAGATGAAAATTTTGCATTGCCTTCAACAACGGAAACACTGGCCTTCAACAAGATGAGGATTTAAGAGCCTTCTCATTAGAAATTGATTTACGGTCACTGCAGATTTCTAACACCTAATTGCATGCGTGCTGGATATTAGGTCATGTGTTGGCAGGCCATTAGTCTTTAAGGCTATTGAAAGCCGGTTGTTGTAAGACTGCCAGCTTGTCAAGGGTTTGTAACAAGGCTGTTGCAGCTGCAGGACTGCGGGTTGGTCTGTTACAGGGAGCAACCTATAGCCTCATATATCCTATGGTTGGGCTGACCAGCTCGGTGAGCAAGGCATCAATCAAGGAGCTGTCCTTTCACCCATCCTCTTCCACGTCCCCCAACAAATTTCCGCTGGCAAACACGACTACTTGGCTGGAATGCGTGGCTGCCTTTAATATGGTTTGGCCCAGATGGATGAGCCGGTCATTGCTGAAGAGGAAATGACAAGTTGGCCTAAACAATGCAGCAAAAGAGACTGCATGGCCTGCTCTTAGTCCTCAAGACTGAAACCGAACATAAGCCTTATTCAAGCCAGGTTTAACTCCTGTCATCAATGCCTCTTCTAAAAGCCAAGCCAGGTTATCACAATGTCTTCCTGATGAATGTATGGGGCTGTAACATGCACACTATCCATCACTGACTGGTCCTTCTCTTAGGAGGAACTTGGCGGAAGGCTAGCTCTAGAGGTGACCACAAGTCAAGCTGACAGATGCAATAAGAGCCCTGTTATCTGTCATGGCATACACTGCATTGTTGTGCAACTGCTTGATAGATTCATCTTTTGATCTTGTTAGTGGTGACATTGTACTTGATGTGACCTCTTATATTCCACATGTTATTGTGTGAGCCACCCAGTGCACCCACCCACGTTATTGCCAATTCTTTTGCTGCCTAATGTTGAAAGTGAAACAACAATACTAACATGTCTTTGCGTTGTTTATGATGTTTATATAATGATCTTATTTTTATATTACATTTATCATACTGCCAGACTTCATTGCACTGTGAGATTCGAAGGAGTGACTTAGTCTGCAGTTTTCACTGTAGGAGGTTGTAAACCAGCTAAGGTCAGTTACTTCTACTTCAGCTCCACTCGAAGGTTAGGTCCAGGAACGGTTAGCAGGACCTTATCTCCTAGGTCCAGAGGGGACGAGGTGGTAGTCTAGCCCAATCCAGCAATTACAATAAGGCTATTGTCACTATTGGCTAACCATCAACACAGTCTTAGCGAGCAGGAGGCCAGAGGAGCATGCAAATAAGCTTTAGGTCTGCAGTTCATTCCGAGAGTGTCAGCGGCTGTCATCTTTCGATTCATCGCGGTATCATCATGATCATCCCTCCAACCTTCCCTGTCATCTTGAGTTTTAATAACTGCTCGACTCCCCAACCATTATAATTGATAAATCACCCCCACTATCGGCTTAGCCATCCTCAGAGTAAATCAAATTCAAAATCCTCTTACCTTATTGGCATCCATAGGATTGTCACAAAGGTTAACAACTGCCCCTGGATGAGTTTTCCGTGATCTGGAACGAAATGAAATCGCTTTATCAAATGGTTTGCTCTGCCGTTATTGAATGTTGTAATTTCCTCTTAGATGGAAAAATTTCTAATAACATTTACCAAGAATGACGATTGTTCGAAAATGACTGTTTATTACACCGGCAATGGACGATTCATTTTCACGACTTTCAATGAAATTTGTTGAGAGGAAAAAAGAGTGTGAAAAATGAAGGCCTGATTATTTTTCAGAAATGAGTGGAAGATGGACAATGACAGAACAGTAATGAAATGAAAAACTGAAAATGATTACATAAATTCAGTTCACTGATTGCTAGCAGGCAAAGAACTGAGGAAATCAATGATTACTCTTTCACTTAAAAACTCCAGAAAAGTTGGAAGAGAATATTTCTGGTGGGAAGTAATTGAATACAGAAAGGTTTCAGCCTTCTAGACTGGAGAGTGGGTACCTAAGTACATTTCTGCAACCTTAGTCAGGTGTGCAAGTCATGTGACGTCAACAAGATGCTGCAGAGCGTCACGTGATACAAGAGCAAATCCTTCGGGCTCTGGTGCTAATGCATCTCGATCCTGGTTGCCATGGCAACTAAATTTATCAGTTCGTTAGGTTGCGATCCGAGGCTGCTTGATGAGGTAATTGGTACAGTGCAGGAATGCCACACACACCGCAATTTCAATTTAGTCCGCGATTAGACTTTGCAAATTGGGGGTTTCTTCGTCTTCCCAGCCTTTGCTACTGCTTGTGAAATTGTAGGACAGACATGAATCATAGCAACTTGCTCTTTGCAATGTATACTCCATGTCTGGCTATGTAATCAGCCATCCAGGCCCCCCAGGGGCCGTCTCAGCAACACCATATGTAGCATATTTTAAACAACATGTGTCACTGACAATGCATCCTCTGTTTATACTTTCTTGCATTCTGTAAGTTGAATAACTCTTCTTTAAAATTATTTTAGCTCTTAAATAATTTAATCGATGTATTTGCTTATTGTTACCTCCTAGCTCAGCTGTTCCGGAAGGTGAATTCTCAAAAGAAGCGGGGCGCTTACATTTTTTGAGTTGCTACAAAGTACAGCCGTATTCATTAATTTCAAGTGGCCCATAATCATAAAATCCAAGGTTACACACTCGTGCATGTACATCCATGATGAAAATTTAGGCCAACTTAGGTAGTAAATTACTGTCAAAAGCCTCACACATTGAGGTCTTCTCTCATTCAGAAGTTTACATTTTAAGTTGATGCTTACAGACTGCAACAATACGCCATTGTTTCAAGTCTAAAAACCTTCGAAGTCACCAGTCCTGGCAGGCTCCTTCAATACTTTAAAACAACATTCTCGAACGACTATTGAACCAAGTCACCGTAAAGTCAATAAATGGTCTCCAGTTGGCAACAAAGTTTTTTACTTTTTTCTTATTTACTCTTTTTTCTCTCTCATGTATTCACAATTGCATCTGCCTTTTTTCTTCAATTATATGTCGATGGTTTCCTTCTTGCTGCCGCAGCAGACCTCATCGATGACAATGGCCCCAAAGTGAAAAATAAAATCAAAGCTGATAGACAACACGATCCTGATCAATATCCATAACTGGAACAGAGCTTAATGGAAAAAATCGACCCAGTCTGCTTCATCACTTCGAAGATAATAACAAGGCATTGCTGGCACCTTGCTCTTGTAACCTTTTGTATAAAATGCAATCAAAGCATACAAGAGTACACTGCTCCATTTTTTTCTTCTATTACTTCTTCTTTTTCTTCCTCTTCTTCTTCATTAAGACATCAACAGCAACTTCACTCCTTTAACAAACTAGGCAAACGACTTCCTCGGCAGTCCAAAATCTTCCTTTTGATCATTCAATGTCGTTCATACGTTCCCTTGCGCAATGTCATTCATCATGTTACTTCTGACGTTTTTTTCCCCAATCAATTCCAACTCCTCTTTAAGCAAAAATCCTCTCCAAGTTTTCAAAGCAATCCATATCCAATATTCGTCTAGTTTCTTTGGTTGTCTGCTTAGAATTTGGCAATATTTAAAGCAATATCAACTGTCCTTGTAGTGCAAGCAACATAAAAGCTGAGCAAGTAGAGAAAATAAATTACTTACAATTCTATGGCTTTGTTCCAATTGATGACGTATCCAGAAAGAACAAAGGATTCTATATTGACTATATGTACATTGCCCCTCTCTGTGCCTATATAAAGCCACTTGCTTTGGAATGGTAGGTGACATGATGTGATTCTGAAACAGACAAATGAAAAGCACTTAATTAATGCCAGAATCATCTTAATTGCAAAAATACTGCTTGCTCTACATGGTCTCTATTGATCCCCAGGATATTTGCAAATATGACCTCTGGCCAGTTCAATTGTCCACTATGACGTAATCCTCCAAAAAAAGTTAGTTAGTTACATCACAAAACCAACCAATTGCCAGTTGCACTGAAACTGAGGTCATATATGTGCAAAAGGTTCAGGTGTGACTAGAGTTCATGCAAGCATTAATAACTACGACATCAGAAACAATACATCTTAATAACATAAACGCGAAACATTGGTTACCAAAATGAACTTATGCATTAAGAAAACTGATCAACAAGACAGGCTCTTAATTCGCCTGAACTGATTCTCACGCTTATAGAATCAAAATGTGCAACTGTATTACAAAAACAAGTTCATAATGTACATCAGTTTTTTTTTGTTTCACTCCCACGCAGCTGATAATCTATTAACTTCCTCAGTAACGCATAGATATAATAGCGATCACTATGATTATGACATGAATGCTTCCTTAAAAATTTGATATATAAATGACTGAGGTTTACATAATTGATATCTTTTCTGCTAAAAATTGATATAAAATAGAATTATTAATACATCTAACATAACGGTCTGTGCTACTAATCTGGACAATTTGAGGTGAACACTATTGGATATCTATGCTGGGGTCAACCTGGGTGTCACAATAGCACCAACTCATGAACCAAATGTATGGGTCAGTATCATAGGATGAACACAGGAAAGGGATACTGATCCTGGTGATCCAATTGAATGAATAGTCCTCGTGAATGCCCTATCATTTTGTCTCTCACTAATCTCAATAACTGTACACCTAACCTAATAGCTGCCAGGGCTTCATAATGATCCATTTATGTATAAGACTACAAATATTGGATAAGGGGGAGGAAAGGTCATGTCCCAGTGCCATTAACCTTGACCTCTACAGGCTGGTGTGCCTAACAGCCTTAATAACTGTCCAGGACAATGCAATAAAACACACCAGTGTCATCCAGGCCACGATATATGGGACTGCTGCAGCCACTACATACATTGCACGTGCAATATTAGCTGAGTATGGGAAACAATACATTCACAAATCGATGCAACCCTTCTCCAGTCTTTTGTCTCATGGATACCATTTCATAGCAGTGATTGATCGACAGAATACGAAGGTCTCTTTTCGAGGAAGACAAAAGGCTGAAATACATTCGATGTTATCCGGTATTGTTTTTGACGCTTACACGTACCATGGGTAAAGGTAGAGTACATTAGATGATGAGGAAGCAATACAACCACTTTGATGTTTCACTCATTGATGCTGCATCAACACTGTCAGATGACTAAACCATCAACAAGATCAGAAGTCTGAAGGACAGTGAGCTTATTCACGATCATTCACGACAAAAAACCATCCCAGACAAGCTTTGAACAATGTTGAAAGTGAATGAAAAGGTCAGCTACGTCATGTATATTCAACAACATAGGTAACAAAAACAGTTCTGATTTATCTAATAAAGGAAAATTGTAATCCAACAAATGGTCCCATTACACAATAATTCATGAAAATAACAGTCACTAGGAGCAGGTATTTGGTTGAGACGACAACTATGAAGGAGTGTGAAGCTGCCTAGTCATGACAATGACAGAGCAAAAAGTGAAATGCAATGAAAAGTGCTAACAGACCAACCAATTAGAAGATGGAAGAGAGGCTTGCCTGTATTTGAGAATGCGGTGGTAATAAAAAGGTTGGGCTTAAATGGAGGTGTGACAAACTCAATGAGGGATGAGGGAGATGTTTATCACACCCAGCAGCAGCAGCAGCAGGGAAGCAGGGAAAGATGGGAGACCTGGATGCGGAGATGTGGGAGACAAGAAGTTGAAGAGATGAGGAGATGGAGAAATTGTGAGATGGGTTATTGAAGAGTTGGTGAGATGGAAATTGAATAGAGAGATTAAGAGATGGGGAAATGGAGATGAGGAGAGACGAGCTGCAGGAATGGGAATTACCTTGAGAAGGATACATCGAATAGGCAAGGAATGCAGAAACAACGGCACGAGGAGAAAGTGAGACAACGACTTGCAAGGCGACGCAACAATTTGAAGGTCTAGAAGATGGGAAAATTGAAACTGAGAAGGAGAAACGAGCGAAGAGCTGGAGAAAAAGGCAGTAAAGGGGTGTAGAGCTGGAGACATTGAAATGAAGAAGTGAGGATATGGAAAGATGAGAATTTGAGAGACAGAGAGGGGGACAGTGTGCATAGGATTGATGACATCACAGTGGCTAATTGGCATGCCAGGAGTAAATGGGTGTGGCGTGTGTTGCAAGCCTTGTGCAAGCTCAGTGCAGGGGGCACACATCAGCCAGGGGTCGGCAGCAGGGCGTTGGGCATTGATTGCTGCTGTCAGGACAAGATGCGGTCCAGCAGCATCCCTGTGGCTAGCAGCCTCCCTGCTTCTGGCAGCATCTTTCTCTTCTCTAGGCTAGGCAGCACACCACTCCTTCATCCAGGAGCAGCAAAACCAGTGCTCTAAGAACGGAAGAGACCAGCCTAGCCATCACAATCGCCCTATATTCAGTCCTGACTAAGAGGCCACTAGCAGTGTTGCACTTAGAGTGGCTTGGTCTCCACAAGCAACACAGACTAGGCAGGGCCTAGAAGGTTAGCACTGCAGCCTTAGGTGCTTTTGTAATTGGGCATTAGGAACGCATTACCCCTAATCTTGTAGGCCAATGCCTAAAATATGGACTGCTGCATAAAATATGGAAGACGATGACAAAGAGTTATGCATGGCATGATGCTGGCCAATGTGTCACACAATGAACTACTCAAAACTCTTTAACATTTTCTATATACTAAATTCCAAGACAAAAATGGGTCCAGATGAAAAAAGCATACTCAAATGTATGGATGTTAAGGAGGACATTCATGATGAGCTGACATCCGCTGGTGAATAATGATCGTATCTGAAATTGGCGCTGTAAATAATATTCATCGATAATAGTCAAAATGACACCCCCCCCCCCCCCCCAAAAAAAAAAAAAAAAAAAAATTGACAATACGTGACAAGCAAAACACCAGGTACTTCACAATTTAGATGGCAGACGTAAGTGGGCGGGTATAACTAATTGGGCAGACAGTGGTGCAAATCATGCAGTGGACTGCAAATCGATGGCATTAGATAAATTCTTGAATTATTTTACTAAGTCAGTCACAATTCTATGCCACTAAACACTGACTTGGTTCAGACATATAGGCCTATACATTCTCTTCCACAAAGTATCAATACGAATACTTGGCTATGCTAAAAAAAGAAGAAGTACACTGTATTGCAGACAAGGACATAACTCATGAGGTCTGAGTTCCTGGCACATGGTAGCAAACAAAGTCATACACAAGTGGCTGGGCTGGGCAATAAATCGTCGAGCCTGAGACTGCTAAGGTAGTTGGTGGGTGCACCTTGTCAGCCCACTTCTGGTCCAGCCATCTTGTTAAAGACACACTAATGGTGGCTGCCTGTCTGCATTTTCCCCTTGGCAACTTGGGACATGCAGGTGCCTTGCTTAATAACCACTGAGACGCTGGCCAGTAACCGGCTGGAATTGCAGGACAGGGAGGACAGGCTGCTGTGGCAAGCAGAAGGCACTTTCTTTCAGGTCACTCAGCACTCATCTGACACCAATCTGGCACTTAAGTGAAGGTCAGTTGGTCGGTTACGATCAGGTATCTGCACCTATCTGACATTATGGTGCAGGTCAGTTGGTCCTCATCTCACTAAATGACACTGTTACATTACAGAACTGGCAATGTCCTCACGAAGCGATAATTGCGAAATAAATTAAATATACAGAATATATCATGTAAATTGTCGTCAGAGAAATTACCGATCAAAATTCTACGCAAAACAAACTAGGCTTATGGTGTCATAAAGTACGTCATATGAAGAAGAAACCATGACGTCACACACGTTATGCTAATTTACACTATTCACAATAAAGTGGTAGTTCCAAAAGAGGGATTGTGAAAAATTTGAAGGAAAGGTTTTTGTCCTTCCTTTGAATCCTTTTGGACCTTGGACAGTGGTCAGCCTGATGACCAACAACTTGGAGGGCACTTAGGCACGTGCGGCCCAAGAAGGTAAGCCTAGGCACTCTCATCAGGCACTCTCACCTGGCAAATGGCCCTTCTTGTCTGTTTAGTGCATTTAGGATGCTAATGCTATTTCAGCTGCTTTCATACTTATGGTCCAATATTTTTATTTCCAATAAAAACACGTACCTAAAAATGTCCCTTCAGCAGTTTTGAAAGGTCAGTAAGGGGGCCTACAATACGTATTGCTTGCCCAGGGCGTTAGTAATCTTTTTAAAATAAGTTCAATATATTGGACATGGTCAATTTAATAAAAAGAAATTTAAAAATTACACGAAACAATATTTAAAAAAACCTTTTAGAAATATAATGAGGAAAGCATAAAAGACAAAATTTGAAAAAACTAACAGAAAATGTACGATTTTTAAGGTCTTACATTCTAAGTAAACCACATACATTTCATTATTCTATTTCACTCAGAACTGTGTTCTACAATAATCAATACCATCTTAAATTTCCATGAGTAAACATTATATTGCCATGGCAAAAATTCACAGGAAAACGGTTCTCATGATCATATGATATGGTTCCAATGTAGGTCAGGCCTCACACATTCTGGCATGAAAAACACAGCTATTTCACTTATATATATATGTAGAAATACACTAAACATACACAATTAGGACAAAAAAAAAAAACCTTAGCGTTTCTTGAAAATTGTCCAGTCAGCAAAAACCGGGCATAACAACCCATGCAATGATGACTTGCATGAACGAATGCCAGACCACCATAAAATGCTTGAATGACTAGCTTTGTATTTTAATAGCACGCACATTTTTGTGGTATTAGCATAATGTCATGAGGGACACTATCAGGTTAAAAACTACATATTACTTTTTTCATATAACATAAATGTAGGAGTTTCTAAAGTAGGAGTTTTATTACAGAATAAAGATGAATTTTTCCTGTTATCTGTGCTTGAAAAGCTTTAACAGCAACCTTTGGCAGCTAGTTTAGAAAGATTCCCCTTCACTAGGGATATATATCTCCTAGGTATAGTGGTTTACTTTTCACATTGATCGTACAACATACTTTATTTTAGTCCCTATTATAAAAATCAATCAGTCTGAAAGCCAACAGTGATATGTAGCGTGGCGCTCCCAATAGTAAATACAGAGGTCATCTGTTATGGTACATATGGAAAGTTTAGGGAAATAATGGATTACTTCGGTCAATATGAAGCTTAATATGTAAAATGCGATTAATTTTTGTCTTTTGTAAAAATGAAAATTATTAGCAGTCTGGGTTTGAGAAAAAACAAATTGAAAAGCCTTATAGACTGAATCTACATTATTATATATGAGGAAAAATATAGACTGAATCAACGGTGTCCTTAACTGCTATGGTTTTATTACAGAGGTAGCCTTAAAATAAGGTCCAACTGCACTAAGATTTATAAATATTTCAAATATTCAAAGAAATATCTTCTTCACGAAGTATTTAAAAGCCCATATCATCAACGATTATCTAAATGTAATAGATGCACATTTAGAGGAAGGCAAACAAGCAATATCTAAACATTTCATGCCAGCTCAAAAGAAAATGTGCTGAACCAGCACCATGATCCCGTAATATGCATCCATAAATGACGTTATTTCACATTCCGAGAACGCTTCCCAAACTCATACATTCTCATATCATTCAGCAGATTGGTAGTCTTTTTCTATCCAGCTGATATGAGCCTGTTTAAAAAACAATATATATGCATATATTCAAAGCAATCAGTTACAACCTAATACACTGCCTCCAAAATGTATTTCCCTCTTTGTTGAAAGGATTACTACAGAAGGGATGACAGATACTTCCTCTGATATATCGCGCATCTCTAAATGTTTTTTCTTTCTACTTCTAACTCTCATTTTTTGTCTATTTCTATCCCCATCACTTGTCACTTTTACACAATCGCAATTCCCAAAATGCATTCGACTGGCTAAATCACCAAATCGCATGACACTGTTGTGATGAAAAATACAACCCAGGAACACGTCATTCCACGAACAATGACAATCTTAATATTACTTCCAGTAATTTTAACTCGAACACAACTTCATCCAAATAATAAATCAAACGAAATGCAACAAAGTATCCTTCTGGATTCATCAACACGACAGAATTTCAAATGGTTTCGCAGCCGAAAGACCTGCTTATTAATATTTCATGAATGTGTGAAAAGCCTTGCATTTGACAACAGCCACGATGCAACCCATCAATACAGGCGGTTTCTTGACATGCAAGTCTAAACGATATGTGTGTGGAGGACCGAAGTCGTGGCATTCTTCACTCAGAAGTATTCCTAACACACCAATGCGAAGATCAATACCAACCTGCGAAACTCAACAGGAACACAAACAAAAAGACGCTTTTCACTTATACTTGGAAATTTAGGGCATGACTGAACTAAGTAATCGGAAAAATATATTAATCAAATTCATCACAACTAAGATTGTATTTCAATATACTAATTGCATTAAATTGTCATTAATCAACGTGCTGTTATCTTAACAACACAAAGTAGGAGGCACCAATAGCAACCTAGCAAAACATTCCATAGAAGAAATAACTAGAACAAACTAGGACATACTCTATAGAATGCCAAATATAACATAATATGACTTTCAGGTAATCTGTGTGACCTCTGATTTACCTTGATAACATTAGTTTTTCTTTCTATTCAGAGGATTTTGTGAACTATACTGGTATCAACAATGACCTTGTCATGGATCTGGCATCCACAGAAACCAAAACATGACTCCACCCTGGCATTGAATTCATTAACTCAATATAACTGAACTGGCTTTCGGTAATCCTAATACCTCTTAAAGCCTGATCCAAAAACAGTACATTGTACATACACTGTAGTTGCAAATGCTTGCAATATTAAATTCAATTGAACCTACGCTCCCTGAATAATTCAACACAACCATATAATAAGAAATGAGGGATCAAAAGTTGATCACAAAATGCCATATTCACATTCTCCACCATATAACATATTCCCTGACTGCCATCCAACAATCTGCTGACTGCTGCTGAACTGGCCTCCCACACAATTATGACAATAGGCTGGTCAAGTCAGCAGGTAGTCACAACAAAAAGCTGGTGTCCTTTTTTCCAAAGTATCATTGCTCAGTGTACAGTGGCTTATTTGCTTTGGTCAGATCATATTAGTCTCAGTCAACCAGAGAGGCCAGTGTAGGTAACACACTCAATCAGTGTCAATGCAGACAGGCTCTATATTTATAAGGGTCTTCCTGACTGACTGCCACCAGCCAGCCTCAACCCATCTTTTGATCTTTATCCTGATAACCAATGCATGTCAAACGGGCCCAGCTGATTAATTGCCCACACAAACATCAAACATGAAATCCTCTTATCGATCATTTGCAAATTATTATCGCGGTCCCACTGACCCATCTTCAAGAAGGAATCTACCTTTGGAAGCCCAACAGCAATGCCTTATCCCACACTAAAGCAGAAACAATACATTGCAGATAATGCAATTTATTACCCCCTGCAATTTCTGACTATAAATCAACGTTTGATCCCTTGCAGTACAATTAGAAACCGCATTCATGGGACACAACATCAATAACCATCTGACATGACGAATGGCTTTTGAAGCGGGACGATTACTGACTCCATGATCAAGAAGTCATGTAAGCAATCGCTACAAAGGCAAATGAAGCTATGATGAAAAGACCTAATGGAACGGAAGCTAGCTATAATAAGCAGCTCTATCCTATGCAAGCTGAACTTAAGCATTACCTCAGAGATTCAAAATAACTCCTTTCTTAGAGCCCAAAGTCCAAATTTAAGAGTACGCATTGGTCTATTTCAAGCAAAAGCAAGCGTCATATGAATGCAATGAAAGATAGTCTTAGAAGAGCAGAGGACAAATAATACAACCTTGACTTATACTCAGTTTGCCCTTCATCCTTGTCACTCTCAAGAGTACTCATTTGCGAGTAGCTTGGCACTCCAACAATTCTGAAAACCACCAAGGAAAGGAGACACATCAGCCGCGGACAACCACCAGATACACGTGTTTTGATCTACAAATCGAAAACTGGCAAGCCATGCTGGACAATTCATTAAGTGAGCTGGAGGTTGCAATTCAAGCTTGTCATTCCTCACATGCCATAATAACAGGCAGCAAGCACATTCCTCTCACAGACTAAAGGAGATATGCAAAAAAACAAACCAAACTTAAACAAGGACAAACTCATTATGTTAAAAAAGGCTCGGTCTGCTACTTTCCAAATTAATCAAAGACAATCTTGCATCGATTGAAGAATTATCCCAGTACGGGAACACCGCCTCCAGTATAATTCAGAGTAACTCTAGTTGCAATAAACAAAGAAGCGGAGAAACTTTTTTGCATTTAAAATGAATGTTTATATTTGCACAATTGAGGGTGCAACATTTGTGTTTTCCCAAATGCTGAAACTAAAATCATTACACCGCTTTGCACATACACTTGTGCCAGAATACATACAAGTCAACTGGATAACTTAATGTAATATACAGGCTGCCTTTTGCTAATGTTTTCCTGTTCTTTTCCTAATTCAATATACATGTTCTCCGAAAGTGCATAATTGTCAGTACTAGGTTACTTTCCCGAGCAACCCGCGCACAATCACTGGCAGTTCCTGCAATTTTAGAATAGCTATATGTGCAAAATTACAAAGTGCAAGTCAGAAATAGATCTATGCTATTTGTATGTTACAGAATGGCCCTTTCAAAATCATAAACCGCAAAATGTCTCAGGATAGCAAGCAAACAATTAAATGGCTAAATTTCATGACCTGAGACCAAAAAAGGCCTTCAAAAATAAACATGACTGATCAGTTTCTTGGACACACAAATGTAAAATATATATACAGCTGTGATAAAATTTATCTTGGACACACAAATGTAATATATCAAGAGATATCAAAATAACATCACAGGCATGCAACAGCACATATCATTGTTTTCTTTCAGATATCTACAGTTGACCGATACCAAGAAAATGTACAACTAATGTATACATATAAATTGTCTTCCATGCTATAGACTTGTTAACAAGTGTATCACTGCCAAAATAGCCAAGATACATTCCACATAAGATTTCCACTTCCGCAAAGCCTTCTAGACGACTAACTACACTATATCTAACCCAAGTCCAAGCAGGAAAATACCTAAAATAATATAAAGATAGTATGATAAATGAAGAATGAACTATATTCGAAGGACATACCTTTCTCTTTGAAATCGGATGGAATGAACTATTTCTGGTTTCTTCTGCCTCAGCGTCCAAAGATGGAGCTGGTCGTCTGAGCATACTGTTACAAGGGCACCCTGGAACACAACATTTTTATCATATTGTAGTTCAACAATGATTGAACATGATTGAACATTGCTCAGTACATAATATTATGATGAAGGAATTATCTAATAAACAGAACAAAATGGAATAGAATAGAGTAGAATGACCAATGACCATGAACACTATGGCATTTTATGTATAATTATTCAATAAAATTTCAAGTAAAAGAATAAACAAAAATAGAATACAAAATTAATATAACAGAATAGAACATGAATAGAATAGAATAGTACATGAATAGAATAGAATAGAATAGAGACTATCTGGTATGATCTAACATTCTAGAGCCTCTGCAAAAGCAATTGACTCTAATCCTGCAATATCAGAGCTTAAAAACTCTTAAATATTAAACATTACGCGCAATCTGAATGGCATTTAAAGCAGCACTTACCTCATTTATGAGAAATAAAACTTGGGTAATGGCAACATCTCCTTCATGTCTGACATGGCAATCTACCCCGGGTCGACCAAAGCTGCAATCTGTTAAGGACTCTTTCCATTTTCCAGAAATTTTTCAAACGTTATCATAATGAAATCTTTTATCACTTTAAATAGTATAAGCATACTACAATAGGCCAGGTTTATCATCATATATGACAAAGCAAAATATACCATAGAATTCTACGAGTTTTATCATGGTATTATTACATTGAGGATGACAGTGAAATGACCAATGCATCCTTTTGGTTATTAACATGAAATGTCTGTTGTATGCACAAGAAATCAATGGCAAACTAGAGTAGTTTACATGTTTGAAAATACATAGAATTGGCAACATTTTGACATAACGAGATATAACTATGCTGATACCAACTAAATTGATTGTAGTAAATCCATGTGGTTGGTACCATCCTAAGTGACACTGACTATGATGCTGTAGAGGAGGTCAGGCAAGATATACAGGGTACATTTAATTAGTATCAGTCTATAAGATCTGCGGGAACTAAAGATGCATTTTCTACGCCAATTAACACATTTAGGACACATCCAGCTGATTCAGCAGCACTGGAGAGCCCTAAAATGATTGCAATATACGAATGTAGCGCTGAGGCATTTACCCTTAAGTATCATGCTTATTTAGGTGTTCAATATATCTGGCATATAAATCACCATGGTGCACACAGGGCCACTTTGAAGTTGACCAACACACCCTTAGAGAACATTTATACGGAGGCATTTGATCAACAGATGCTGTCAAAACACCCACCCACACAGAGCTCTGGCAAATTAATATCCTTGTTAACAAAAGCAAAGCTGTGGAGCAAAGCTATGGAGCAAAGGGGAACCAGGGTTTGCAACACCCACTTAACTTAATGACAAAATCTAGGCTTCACATCCATGGCTTACAAAGACAAACAAAATAAATCGTTGCTTAATAGCAGCAAAATAGCATGTGTAGGATTTGAAAAGAGGGTTAAAGCAATATTATCATAAGCCTGTAGGGTATTGAAAGCAAAGGCCGTAAAATTCAGTCCACCGGTGAAATAGCACAGTTTAAACAGCAAGGAGAGTTGGGTAACCTTTCTGTACTCAATCTCTAACCACAAATCTCCATGATTTTGCACTTGTTGCAAAAAACCTCTCACAATAAATGAGATCACATTCTATTTGTTTGCCTCATCTTTTTGACACATGGTAACAGCTACTAACAGACATCTATGTACATGTACGTGGGAAGAGCATGTATGCCAATATAAATCCAATAAGTGTTCCAGATATGGACAAAATATAACTTATCACTTCAATTTATATCGGCCTCAGCATTAAGTTATCATTATACAAGATAATAAACAAGCTTATCAAGCAGTACACATGAAAGCTGTATACAGCACATGCATGTACTCCAGTTTATCTGTTGAGTGTCCTGGTATGTGTTTACTTATCTATCAAGCCAGTCAGCAACAAATCTGTTGCTAACATGATCAGCATTCAGTGACTGCAATCTTGATGCTTCAGCAGCAGCAGCAGCAGCTGTAGCAGCTGGGGCAATAGGTAAGACGTGCAACATGTTCTGAAACATGCTTTTAAACAACATGTTTACAATAAAGGTGTCCAACAGCTTATATGATTAAATATTGATTGGACCTGGTTTCATTTCACACTCAATTCCCTGGCGATTTTTCAACTCTATGAGCCACTCAAGGTCATGTTATAAAAGCCTTCCTGCAGTCGCTATTTAGCCCGTTTAGTATTTACCCACACAGTATAAATTGCTCAATCAAGGCACTGTGCAATATCTAAGTTTGTGTGCTATACTTGAATGGATGTGAACATAAACATGACCTCTCGCCTCAAGTAGCAATTATTGTATCCCATAACACGGTATAACATTATACAGTGAATGCACCCAGACCCCCACAATAAAAAGGTGTAGATATACCCATTATTCAATGGCGGATTTTTACCAATCCGTGCAAACACTTCAGTTTACAATTCAACAAACAAATGTGTGACATTCTGGTTGTTGACCAGATCTTCAGACCCGACTACAAAATGCTTAGATCGACAGTTATGATTGATTATCTGAGATGGCGATCTCCTGGCAAATAAATCAATGCAAGGTCAAGCTTATCACTGTGAAGTCTTTGTGGATCGAACAGAGCTCTGCAACAAACTGTTACAGTTTGAAAATTACTTCCAAGAGTTCTGGGTTTCGGATTAAAAAGATATTATAATTAACCAACATACTGATACCGTTTGCATCAACACATTTGTAAATATTGATTCACAGTACTTTGTAACATCTGATCTCTCTCAGTCTCGGTATGCCCCAGAAACTTTGCATTAAAGTAAGAGTCAGCATAGATAGAAAGTAGTATAGCACATGGCTCCTTGTTAGTCAAAGTGATCATAAAAACAAGGTGGCTTTAACAACGTTATTTAGGCAAATTGCTGGGTGATATTTTGTGGTCTTACTAGAGAGGTTGCCCAACAAAATAGGTGGCTTATGGTGAAGATTTGGTATATAGTACCAGGCTACCAGGCTACCAGCAATTCTATTAAATATTGTCCCTGGGGTCCTCTTGACTTGATGCCATTTCCACAATTTTCGACACTCGTCTTAGATACCAGCATGAACTGCAAACATTGCCAAACTTCAACACCTGCAGTAAATCCCTGTGTACTACAAATGTGTGCTACAACTGCGGACTAGTGCTCTGAAACCATCGCTACTACTTATAAAAGGTAAAGAAAACATCAATCTAAACTGGGTCTTTCCATCTTTTGCTTACAATAACAGGAGGCCATCAATCACAATGAGACACGTGTGCCTTTCAGCTTTTAGGTCTCCAGTCTAGACCTTAGTTGTATTCTGCAGTCACTAAACACGCAATGTGTGCCTTAACTACACTAAGACTCCACTAGAATAAGACTATCTTGGCTATGCTAGCAGAGGTCTATAAACTGCCATTCAACAGACTGTGACACAACACTGACATTAGTCAATAACATTGAAATTCAGGGGTCAAAGGTGAAGGTTGAAGTCAGCAAAACAGCTCTAATGATATATTATATAGCAATATCAAGTCCAACCATCATATAGCCCTATATCAGTATATGTTATATATGTTATGACATTGTTTTCTGTCAACTACCCTACCCGCACCATTTTTGGTGTCTGTGAATGGTGTTATTATTGACATCTCAAACAGGCAAACTACAAGATAGGGTTCCACATTTGCTTTCAGATTTATGCAACATGTCTAGGAATACACCACGGGAGGTCTATAAATATCAAGGAGAAGTATACATAATACAGGATCAGAGGCTGAAATTGAGCATTGTGCAGCACATGAAGCTGAATATACTTGGACCCTAGAAATAGGACAATGGACATGCAATATTCTTAACATGAACACTGATGAATTGGGCTGCGGCCAACAGATAACAGTGATCAGCTGATTTCCACTCGATGCAAGTTCTCTGCAAAATGCCCTGGATGTTGCTGCGACTACAAAGGAACGTTCCAAGATAACGACGTCACAACAGCAGCAGCAGTGACGTCACAATCTGACGCCATTCTCCGAACGAGGAAACAGTGATTTGTAGAGTCTTTGAGCAGGAGTATTGGAAACACTGTCTATTTCCTTTGAGAACATGGTTTGATAAGACTCAACAGACGCCGAGGTTAGGTTAATGTGAATCCAAAACCCTGGGGTCCTATCATTCAGCAGTGCAAGGCCCTGCACGAGTCTGTTAATGGAACTCGGTCACAATTCAACCAAACAGCATGCAGGACTATTAATAAGACGCCAAATCTTATTTGATGCCAGATAAGAGGCATCAGCCAGTCAATGCTACAATTAAGCCAGTCAATGCTGCAATTGAGCCAACAAATACCCCTCGTGGGGTTTGATCAAGGAGAATATTCTCCCTTGGTTAGATATGGTCTTGTACAGTCCAATCTGTTTATGACGATCAAGCTAAGAACTAACGTCAGTTATAACGAGATTCCCTTGCCTACTTTTCTACTCCAGACCCACATATAGTTATAACAAAACTCTGTAGAAGTTATATCACGAACTCTTTAAACAATCCCTAACAGTTCGTTATCATTTTATAAGAAGTTTTGACTGTACAAGGATTGTTCCACCATGTTTACCAAAACTACATCTTCACAGGCAGCAGCTTCCTTCTGGAAGAAAGTCACCAAACCTGCTTTTTAACAGATGAAATCCACCCATATATGCCTATATTGTATTGAATATTATTGCTTTAAATGTATCTGAATCTGAATCCCGTAGGAATTATCGGCTTGCTTGCATATGACACTGCTCAATGTTTCGGTCTAGTGACGTACAATAAACTAACACTAGCCTAATATCAATGTAAACAGCAGAGGTTGTAAACCGAATCACAACACAAATTTCATGGATATCACAAAAGATTCACGATAAAGGCAATGGTAGTACAAAGTAGTAAAGTGCCTTTCCAATAAAGAGGCCGGTCACGATTCAAGAACCAGTTCGAACTAAAAAGAAACGTTAAGTGAGGAACCATGTTTAGAGTACTACTGGATGTTTTAGATTAGGGCAATTGCTAAGATAAGCACACTAAAACCTTGTCCCAACACTCTAAAGTGTGCCCAATACACAAATATCATTGATTTGTGAGGATTACAGGACTCGTAACATTTTATCGAAGCTATGGAAATTATTGCGCTTCGTGTCATCGGTGAGACATTAGTACTCGCGGGCTCCTTCTGTCATCCATTGCTTTCCTTGCCTATATTTGCAGCCAAGAACATTAGAGCCATGCAAATGTAATAATGGTCAGAGGCTGGTGACCTTAGCACCTTACTAATGGCAGCAACCTGCCAGCAAGGCAATTGGGCCAGGCTGCTGAAGCCACCAAGAAAGCAAAGCTGCTCAGCAAACCTGTGCAAAGTGCAATACCAATAAGAAACCACACATAGGGGACACTTGAGACAAGACCTAGCAGGGGTCAAGGTTCAAGATGCTCTTGTCAAGTCTTCAACACGATTTGGGCCCCCTTTTTATTCCCTGTTCTCTCTTTTTTTTCTTTCCCCGAAAATCGTTCAGTCAACAATGTCCACTTGCTGAACTTGGTGTTTGCTGTATAACTTCTTGCAACGCAGAGAACCAAGTATTCTTAATCTTCGGCAACATTTTCTGCTAAATTCACATGACTGTCAGTGTCTGTCACCATGATAGAATAGTTACATATATATATATATATATATATACTACAATGCACAGCACCAACAATCTGAACCCTTTTAACTGCATTCATTCTCTTACTTCCTGTTACATATCCTTAATGGGTGACAATAGTTTAAATTTAGGCTCTTCCTCAACCAATCATTTTCCTGACACAGGTGACTCACTTTTTTTGTGTGTGTATGTGACTTCCTGGAATTCTTCGTGCAAAAAAATTATAACCTGAAGAGGATAACAAATAGTTATACTCCTGTTCTCAGGCGGGATATAACCAAAAATGTTAGTTTACTCCCTCCTGAGTGCAAACTGTACTTTAATTGCCTAATAACAGCAGTTAAACAAAACAAACAATCGAACAAAGTAGCAAATATGTCTAGTGGAGTATAAGTTCGTTATATCGCTCATAGTCGGGAGTTAACTCCCCGGGGAGTTGAGAAAGACTCATGCTTGAACAGATCCTTCCAAGGGTGTAAATTTCACATAGATTAGCATTAAGAGTAGAGTAATAGCAAATACAATTTACAAATATTGATATCACGATTTCCCATACAGAGTGAAAGGTCTATGTTACAACATGATGTGGAAATATATTGATGTGGAAATATATAGCACTTAACAAAAGATGGCCGCACTACTCTAATAATCTTATTATATAATCCATACTGATATTTGGCCACTATTACAGTCTCAGTATATATATATAAATACATCTTTCAGGTCAGCTGAATTACAGTCGAGAAAGCCTGCAAAGTCTTTCTTTGATCATCTAAAATATCTGCCCATTAGGGAGTGGTATCTAGCTCTACTGCATTATTTTCATGAACACGATTAAAGCCAGTAAACAGTATCTTCCAACACAATAGCATTTCAGTAAGATGACATTACACAAGCCACTTGTTGCTGAGGTAAGATTTTGCTTGGCCTTGGATTGGCGCAACTTGATGTTGACAACATTAGCAATTGTAAATTGCAACTGCACCAATGCATCATGTCCATGGTCCATGGTGTCAGTGATCATGATAATACCATATTGATTGGCACCACATTAAGGTCAGTGCTTCGTCCCCTTTGTTTAATTTATTATGAACGTTTAACCGGATTATTTATGCATCGGTCAGCGGTGTATATTTCTAAGCTGATCAAAGGCCAGTGCTGGTGAAGTGTATGATCATGGACATCCAAGTGATACACAACTAATGACTGAATGCAGAGGCTAGACCACCTTGAGCCAGTGGACTGGTGACAAAAAAGTAAACAAACCGCAAAATGCCATTCCTATTGATAGAACATATTATGCAAATATATCTTCAATACCAAAATAAAGAAAGTGCCATAACACACAATGTAAAGCATGTATGTTATTCAAGCTGCTTTGAGCATCAGAGAAATGTCATGCACTAATTACAAAGTACTAAAGAATTCCAAGAAGAAGCAAGAATATGTATACCGTCAACATGTATATCCGTCAAAAGTTACATTGTAAAGTTGCCCCACTCACTCAGCCCCAGTTTTGAAATAAATTTTAAGCATAAATTGAAATACATACATAGTAAAAGTAATTGAGCAAGTAATTATTGATTGTTGAGCTGATAAATAATCACAACTACGGCCATGTTAGCTGAATATTGATAAAACAATTTAGAACCTTCAGTCAAGTTTAGTCATACATAACTGTTTACATATCTCCAATAATCAATAACTGGGGCATAAGCGGATGATATGGACTTAACTATGCTTAGTTATGCTTAAATATTGAAAAGACAAGCATGACAAGCCAATAATATTTGGTCTTCATTGAAACGTAGACTTAGCCTTAAATATCTATGTGTACTCAAGATGTACTTTTTTATTGATTTTACGAGCGATCCCTGTCCCATATTGTGCCATATATAGCACATTATGTAGGCCAAAATAAGTTCATAAACAACACGATCCTGGCCAGAAGGCTTGTCCATCTATAGGTGACACGTTAATGGCAATTAGCATGTCTGTGTTGTACTAAGTAATCAACGTAAATTGATGATACCACATCTGAGAGCTCTAGCTGCTGATGCTGGATCCGATTCACAGAATTCACAATGAACCCAGTGTACGAAAATGAGCAGTGAGCAAAATGAGCAGTGCTCACTACTCAGGTATACAGAGGCCTGTCTCATGAAATGTTGATATGGTTCACCTTCAGTTGTGATACCCAACGTCATGCTAATGATGATTTACTGCTACAAAGTGACGCTGGATGTTTTCCCTAGCTTCCTGTTGCATTACAAGGGAACGACATATTATCAAGTAACAAGCAGATCAGATGTGGAACTGACATGTATACATGCTGCAGGCTTTAGCATCCTGTGTTGTACAAGCCTGGTGCCTGGCTGCAGGGTCCCTATACTATGTATGTTGAACTAGCAGCAGCCATACAAAATGATGGCTCACTAGCTGCAAGAACACGGTTATTGCACTGAGCTAAACACTCCTATTCAAAGCTAGCATTTGGAATTATATTTCACCAATACAATGCAAACACATCGATTGCACCTTAGCACGATCATGAATGCATAATGAAGATAATTCACAATATGGGCTGCATTATGTTTATGTCAGCTCGGTCTTCATTGCTTTGGGATCTAGTGCTCAATCACTGCGACAGCAGCTGCAGCAGCAATAGCATCTCTCGCCCGCCTCCTCATCACAGCATCAATGATCCAGTCGATCACTCACATATACAGACGAAAACAATGACAGACTGCAACTAAATAACAATAACCCATCTTCTCTTATCATTGATATGTTGTATCATATCCGCATTCACGTTGTTTATCGAATTAATAATACAGGTTGAATTGTGTAAGCTTCTCTTGGATACCATTAAGCATTTCTGATGAGCCTGGTCTATGTTGTTGACATGCGAATTCTGACAATACCTACGTATTTACCTTTCATCAAAACAATTTTAATATAGTTTGCAAGCAAGGATACATGCGTAGAGATCCATTTTTTGTGCCAATGGCCAGCAGATGCTGCACTGGATCATAGGCCATGGCCGTCGGCTGATATGGGAATCCATGGCGAACGGTCTGAAACCATATCCCCTCAATTGCATTCAATGTACAGCACTTCCACGCCAAGCATACCAGTTAACCAATGAATAAAACGATATGATAGATTGCAATTAACGAATAAAACTCTTTTAATTACCTTGACAACCTGAAAATGTTCAGATTTCAGGGTCTCCTCAATTTCTGCCGTCTCCTCCTTCGGGGTGGTTATCATGGAAGTACGGAATGTAGATAATCCATCGACTACTCTTTTCAACGTAAACTTCTTCATCTTGGTATCTTTCTTCGACCAAGTCGACGAGTTAGCCATAATTCTCGTCCACTCCCTCGCCCATTCCACAGTTAGATCCCGAGAAAAATAATAAATATATTCGCAAGCAACACTGGGGAAGTGCCAGAAAAACCCCGGATGGAGCTATCCCATCATGCCGTATCAAAACATGGACGCTCTCTTCCGGTGAAGCCCGGTCAAAGTTTTCTGCAGTCGACGTCGACTTTTCTCGGTGTTCATGAGGCAGTAATCGTACCAATTGGGAAATATTGTGGTAAAGTATTCTTTTACTGTCATTCCATGTTTTTAGAACGATTAGCGAGCTGTACACAAGCGCGATGACGAGTATGCAGTGCGCGAATGAGCCGGTGATCCAATCCACACTGTCACTGACGCCAGCACTGGCAGCAGCGGGTGTATTGGACAACTTGGCCAAGGTAAATAGATGTGAGTTCGCTCATTGATCGAGTGTCATACGTTGTCCCAGGTATTTCTGATTATGATACACCCTTGCTACACCTTTCTGTGTTGTATCAATGTTAACTGTGTCTATAGTTTGGCTTGTCAGTCTGACATTGACAGTTAATGAGATTGACAAATCAGTCAAATGTGACTAAATTTTTGTAAAATGTGGATGTGAATTAATTAATGACTTTGTTTTCACATTCCTAAAGTGAAATTGTTTCTGTTGATTTTAATTAAAATCCTTGTGGTCTTTCACTCATTAAGTTAGTCCATAGTCCATGGTACTACAAGTTTTTCACTTAAATTATTTTAGGGAGTGGTACATGTATAATATTTCTGTCCAAGAAGGAAGTTAACATAAAAGTGTTCTGTTATAATGTGTTACTGGGTCTGAAGAACATTGATTAATTTTTTTTATACCAAGACTGTCATTGATAAAAGTTAAGACAGCTTTTAAGAATGTTCATGCCTCGCAAATTAAAGTATGTCCTAAAATTAGTGACTCTGAACTCAACCTGGGTCATGAAACAGCTATAGGCCTGCAATATCTTATGCTGGCCAGTTTTCTTCTGTCAGTTAGGTAGGTCATTGTTCAAACTGCTTTTGAAAACAAACTTATTTTCATGTAAATACCCCCAACCCGTCCTGACCAAACATATATATATATATATATATATATATATATATATACAGATCCCAAGGACCTAACATGGGATCTCGGTTTAGACTTTCAAGGTCAATTATCAATGACTGCACACATGGTCATTCCCCAAATTGCAATTATCTACGGATGTGAAACTTACTTGTAATCAGGCAAAATGAACACTTTCAAAGAAAATGTATGACACAGATTCCCAGTTTATTAACAATTTTGGGTTCCTAATGGTAACAAGAAATGAAATTATGTAGGCCTTGCCGTTTAGAATTTGTCAAAATCAAAACCTAATTCTATGGGTTGCCAAGGTGCTGAAATCTTTTAAGTTAAAAATGAAGAGTAAGGACAGTCCACTCTGCTGCATTTGTTTCTTGAGGACAATGTTGATAGTTTTTAACATTATTGGAGAAAATATTTAATATTTCGGAAGGATTCAGTTTCTTCTGCTGGATTGCTCCTTTTACATGACATATTTCTTAAATTTTAACCTGCTGATGAATTCTGACATAATTTTTATGATGTTTGTTTCAGTGATATTGTTGGTGCAGAATGAGGGGGTTGAGGGTGTTACAGTCCATGGGCCGCACTTGCCGTGCTCTGACTACTGTAGCCGTAGTGCAGTCAACGAGAAAACAACATGTGCTGAGGTGAGCTGATACTATCTAACACTGATTACTATGATGATTAGGAACATCTGTGGGTAGATCAGTGTCCAGTGCAGATGATGGTTTAGATTATGCCACCCATGCTTTAGGTTGCTTCATATGACTTATTACACAATGTGTCCATGACAACCAAATTCATTTACCATAATAAAATATAAAACTGTTAATCTAGTCTAGCATTTTAAAAAGTTGTTTTTGCTTTCACGTTTTTGCTAGCAATGACAAAAACAAAGTTTGAAGGTACCAAACACTGGCACTCAGCCAAATTCTTATGTTTGTAGGTACACTTTAGCAGCTGCAGCTGCTAGTGGTGTAGTTCTTTACTGTGGTCTTAAAAATCAGGTAAGTGTTAAATAAGTTTGGTAATGGGCACGATTAAAGTGTTTGTTTCTTTTGATGGCAATTTCATATTAAATATTACCTATGCAAGATGTTGTCATAAATTTTCATGTTATCTTTTCTAGTTGTCAGCTGCAAAAGCTGATGAAGATGAAAAGTATGACCTCTCACTTTACATGGCAGAACCAGTTACTGACAAAGCTATTCTTGACAAGGTAATATTCTGTGTAATAGATATAGCGTAACTTTTAAACATTGTAGCAGTTGTTGTATTCACTTTTTGGATTCACTTTTCCACTGTGTGCAGAACAAGGAAAAAATGAGAGCAAGGATGGAACTGATGATCATGAGGATGCAGGTATGCAGATAAAACAATTAAATAATGTGGAAATCCTGGATGGCTTACGGTTATCACAATGATCAATCAGATATGCTGTAATGTACTAAAATTGATTTTTTTTTTTCAGGGTGAAGTCTGTCGTGCTTTGGAGGAACTTGAAGTTGACAACAAGTTCACAATAGAGCGATGGCAAAGGTCTGAGGTAAAGACTTAACTGGTACAAATTTAAATTGCTTTGTGTGTAAATGTAGCTACTAGTACACTGTACTCATAAACTTTGGCAACTAATTTGCGCAGTTCCACTTTTGTGAGTGTGCCGTACAGTGTTTGTGATTATGGTATTGTGTGTTTCATTACTATATATTACCAATAACAATGAAAGTTTAAAAATTCATCCATGTCCTTGCTTTATCTTCAGGGAGGAGGTGGTATCACTTGTGTTTTGCAAGATGGGACTGTTTTTGAGAAGGCTGGAGTTAATGTTAGTGTTGTCTATGGGATGTTGCCATCTGGAGCTGCTCAACAAATGCGAGCAAGGTGAATTGCAGTCATATGGATCAAAATATATTTTCAGCTCATACTTTATCTATGTGCACATTGTCTATAGGATGTGGTATTTTGTTGAGTGACCAGGTGTTTGCCGAGTGTCTGCTTGCATGAATCAGCAGTCTGGAAAAAACGCTAAACTTGAACTCTTTCATACTTTGTTCAATTCTTATTTCCCTCACAAATTCTGACTTTAATGCCTAATACACTATGGTATTAACATCACATGCACCATGTTAATGTTGTAGATTCTATAACTTCATTTCCCCTCGCATTTCTCTCAAAATTCAGGATGACTGGTCGGTCTCAGCCAATTCATGTGTAAGCATACTAAATGTTCTTTGGCATGTTAGCCTTAATGTGCATTTTTATCTAAAAAGGCTTCTAATGGCTGTTATGATAAGCTTCATAACTACACATGGTGCATGCTGTATTAGGTTGTATGTCAGGTGTTCGGCAATTCGGGTGTTGCTTATAACACTGATATAAATAATCATAGCAAAGTCATCAAAAAGTTATCATTGCAATTTACAAAACAGTTATCATTTTACAAGTAAGGTGATGCTCCAAGATGTAGCATTTTTGGTCAAGTTGGAGCTACCAGAAATTATCCATGGATGTTGCGGTAGATTTTTCTAAAAACAATTATTCTTATGTGTCGGAGGGCTGGTAATGGCTGCATGAGGTGTTGTGCTTGATGACACCAGTGACACAAAATATCCATGTTAGCAAATTTTTATTCATTTATTTACTTATCGTTACATTATCTTCCATTGACTGAAATGGTCAGACAGGAAATGAAATATCACCTTGTTTGGTTGATTGGTCCAATTCAAACCTTACAGCCAATATTAATCAATTTCTAATAGAAAATTGAGTCATCAATGGCGTATCTCTGTATGTATTTATTAAGTGTTGTGTCCGTGCTTGCATGAATTATGCAAGGTGCTATTAATCTAATGTAACTGGTACATCATACTAACATACATTCCTTTTAAGGTCACCAAATTTATGTAAAAATCAAAAAAAAAAATTGTAATTTAGTTGAACTTTTTTTTTTAGAGGAAAGAAATTGAAAGAAGGAAAACTACCATTCTTTGCAGCTGGAATTAGCTCTGTTATTCACCCAGTGAGTAGAAACCTCTAATACGCTGGAGTAGAAATTATGATTCAGTTTCAAGTGATTTTATGGCTGCGTTTGGCTTGATTTGAATTTTCTGTTCTCTGATTTAGTGAATTTTGACCCACAATGGATTTATCAATTGTTTAATTTCAGAGAAATCCCAACGTCCCCACAGTACATTTTAACTACCGATATTTTGAAGTAGAAGAAAGTGATGGCAATGTGCAGTGGTGGTTTGGTGGAGGAACAGATTTGACACCTTCATACCTTGATACTCAGGTACTCACTCTAACACATTTGTGCGAATTCCTGCAGGTGTCTCTAGTGTAATGCTGCTGTGCAGTGCCACCTGGGTGTATTGCTAAGTTTCAGCTAAACTGGTTTAAAGCTGTTTAACTTATGCTTTAGTTAATTTATATAATGATAGAATAAAGCTAATTGGATAGAGGCATATTATATAATAATAATTAATATGAACCCACTTTTCCCTGTGCACAACTACCTTGGCTGGTGGGCAATTGCTTTAGTTCAACTGCTAGAGGCATTGGAAAATTTCCACAATATGGAGGGAAAAATCCCATACTTGCCATAGCTGTTGAATAATATTCTAATAAATTTACTACTTCACTTGTTATTGAGGTTTGTGCTACATATATAAAATATTTTGGTAAAATTAAGACACAAATAATTTTTTTTTGCTTTTTAAGGATGTGGGACATTTTCATCGAACTTTGAAAGCCGCCTGTGATAAACATCATCCCGAGTACTACAAGCGTTTCAAAGCGTGGTGTGATGATTACTTTTTCATAAAGCATCGAGGTGACATGTAGTTTTTGATCAAGCATTTATGTCATGCTTATACAGCCGATATGACTGAATCATTATAAACTAAATCTGGCTCTTTATTTTCAGGTGAATCACGAGGAGTTGGGGGCATTTTCTTTGATGATTTGGATCAAGGGGACCAAAATTCTATTTTCCAGTTTGTTAAGGTATAAATTTATACAAAAGAGCTGGGCACAAATCATAGAGGTCAATGTAATAAACATACATTAAAGAAGCCCATGATTTGAAGTATTGAGTGTTCAAATGACTATAAACTTCATTCTTTCTGGAATGGTCCTTGATAATAGAAATTTTTTTACATTTACAATTATTGCCAATTTTTTTTACAGGGATGTGCGCAGGCCGTTTTACCTTCTTACATTCCAATTGTCAAGAAACATAGAGATGATGGTTATTCCTATGCTGACAGGTAGGTTCTCCTCGCATTGAACTGATGGTATTATCAAATTTCAGTCTTCCAGCACTTAATACATGCAATTTAATTATTTACCAGACAGTGGCAACTGCTCAGAAGAGGGCGTTATGTAGAGTTCAACCTGGTGTATGATAGAGGAACTAAGTTTGGACTGCTGACACCTGGTGCTCGTATTGAGAGCATTTTAATGTCTCTACCTCTATATGCTGTAAGTAACTGTATGTAAGGATTTAGAATAAATCTTATTTTAGAAGGGCTAACAAGCACAATATCCCAGTGAACATGAACATTTTCTGAGAATCTCATGGGATTGGCACAGTGTAATGTAATTTTGTTATTTATCGGATAATTCAAATTGCACAGCCTGTTTAAAATGCTTTTGGTGTTAAATTCATCTGAAGCATAACTGCAAATAAAAAAACATATATATATAAATATTGTTTCCACTGACAAGAGAATTTATCTTGCAGAAATGGGAGTACAGCCACAAGCCAGAGCCTAACTCACGTGAAGCCAAACTATTAGACGTCCTAAAAAATCCTAGAGATTGGGTTTAAAAGTAAGTGCCAGTTGGTTTTACATACACATAGATGAATCCGGCATACTAAGTTTTAGCTACTTTTTAACTGCAGTGAAACTTGTTTTTACTATACAGTAAACACAATAATTTTTTCATAATTTGGAAATGATCTTTGAGCCATTATATTGCACGCTAATTGTTTGTTCGAAAATCAGTAATACCTACAAGTTATATTTCTTTTCTTTTATCGATGGCACAAGTCACAAGAGGTGATTTGTATGTCAATAACTGTTTATTAATACTGTACAATTATTTACATAAATTCACATATATGCAAATACATGGTTTGTACATTACATCATTACAAAAACAAACAGCTTAAAGTAGCACCTGTCTGGTTGTGTACTTATACAGGAAATTGAGTTTATAATATTTATCTAAAGTAAACCTAATAAATTAACTAAAGATAATCATAAAAAATATTGCAAATAATTTTGTTGTTGTACCAAACCTGTTTTATTTATAGACATAAAATTCATCAATATTGTGATGTTTCATCAGAAAGTTTTGCAAACATAACTAACATGACTAGTGGCAGGGCCATAAAAATTCCAGATTGTATTTCTTCATCTAAATTACCGGGAAAATGGAAGTGGATTACTTCAAGTGTCCATGTGTGGATGGACAATCATCCAGACCTGAGGCTAACCTGAGTTAATTACCACTTTGGATTTCAATAAACTTAGGATCTCTAAGGAGTAACAGACTCTATAAATATCTAAATGCATCAACAATAAATATAGCTTAATAATAAAATCATACCATACACATTTACAAATAATTACAGTAAAGACATAATATCTGTCATGAATGCTACATCATGCCATAACTTTTAAGAACCATTGTTTTGACTAATTACTAATTTCATGTAAATATAAGCATAATGAAGGTAAATTTTAAATAATTTAGAACATGATCAGAAATTTAAAAAAAACAGAATTTGTCATGAATCATGATTGATCAGTGACCCTAAGTGCTTTGGATTGCAGCAGTTCAACAGTTCAACGTCTACATATAAAATGTATTTAGTTATTTGTACTGAGTCAAAAGGTTTAACAAAGTGTCATGGTCCATTGACTGCAGAGTTGGTACATCCATTCCAAGGGCATTTGCTATGCTGGAAAGATCCAGACCAAACTGTAGCAACAGATCAATGAAGTCCATTTCTTCGCCTGTGAAAGGGTTATGTATTTTAGGACAATGCAAGTTACACTGCGGCCAAGCACAGTGGTCTAGTTTGTGATGGTTGCATTTGTTGTCATGGTGCTCCATGTGGTGAATATCGTGCTCATCAAATAAGAGCACAGAACGTCTATTTCGGGACTGGTCCATGAGTTCTCTGGCTGCCCTGACTTGCTCTTCTCTTTCTCTGTTACGTCTCTCGCGCTCCTCTCTTCGTTTAGCGCGCTGCATTCGCTTCCTCTCCTCTCTCTCGAGACGTTTGCGTCGCTTTCGCTCCTCTCTCCTACGTTGGCGTTTTCCCTCCCTCGTACTCAAAACGATGGGGTCACCAGATCCCACCTGTTCTAGATCTGGAGGTTGTGTCACTGCTTCCAATGAGGTTTCCTCACGATCTGAAATATAGAAATTACAAATATATATGTTATAAATACATTCAGCAGTTCAGATTCATGCAGATAAATATTCTGTTTATTACTAAATCAATGTCTTTATTTACCTTTCTTATTTTTACGTTTACGCCTTCTTCTCTTCTTTTGTCGCTCTGACCTTGGGTCATCACTTTGGTAACGGTCCTTTCCTCTTCTTGATGCAGATCTCCCTGCCTCCCTGAGTAAAAGAATTCATTTTTCCAATGAAGTATTAAGTGAAAGAAAGTATTTATTGTAGAGTTTTTTAATGTTATCATTAAGTAAAGCTACAAACTCACCCTGTAATGAGTTGATGGACCATGTGGGAATCTTGTCTATTCTTTCGTGAACCACTATAATGGTTAGTTTCATGTGCACTGCTTTCCCAACAGTGAATAGCCTGAGGTAGACTCACCCCTGAAATTGACAATCTGTGCCATTCTCTGAAATTATTAGACACTATGAGTCATTCAGTTCTGTAAAATATTAGTAAAAAAAAAATCTTTATTATTTTCTGTTTAATTTTAAACTTACTTTCTGGTGAGAATGATGTGTGACAGGCATGCAGGAGCAAATACTGCGCTGAAAATGAGAATAAAAAAAGAATTTTATTACTCAATATCTAGGCACATTTTACAAACCAACTGTTTGACAGACAACTTTTAAAGAAAATATATATATACAGAATATGTAGAACTTCATTATAATGTTTAATGCCACACCTTGCAATTTTTTCATTAGTGTATTCTATCAAGTTTTCAAGAAATGAGTAGACTGAACTTACGAGACATTAAATAGGGTACGTTTCATATCTTGACCCATGTTATGGATGTACTGCCATTGTTCTTTCCTGATAGGTGGTCCCACATTGTCTGCTGTTATTTGAGCTTCGTCAAATAAATGTTGGATCACGAATATGGGAGCTGTGAAAAGTATGAAAATCAAACTATTAGATCTGCTTAAGGCATACATGGCAGGATACTGACAAACTTGAAGAAGTAGATTGCATTAAAGATGGGGGGAATTTGTAGAACTTACTCTTAAGGGTGGGGTATATTCTGTAGCCGAAGTAGCATCTCCAATGCTCGTTTGGTTCATAGTGTTTCTTGCAAGACTCCGGTACTCTGCCATGCCATTGTCTGAAAGTTTAATAATCCTCATTTATTTGATATCAAAAGTCCGAAAACTTTCACGGACAGCTGTACTTTATTTGACTTGTCAGTTTAGGTTATAAATTAAATTTGATAACTCAAAGAAAATTTTGCATTAATACACAAAAGGAATCCATCATAGAATATTAATACAGAACAGAAAAAAAAAGAATTAGCTGAACAAAGAATAAAACAAATTTCAGGATAGATTATGACTATGTGTACATGTATGCATACTTTCAACTTACTGAGAGATAATTAGCTGCAATTTAGGTTGTGTTTTTTGCCCAATGCCCATATTAATGAAATTTTTAGAAAAAGAAGAGTCATTAATAATTTATATACTTACAAGAAACCTCTTCTGATGCTCTCTGTGGGTGAACAGGAGTGTGCATCATTACACAGTGCTTTTTTGTATTGTTCATTATCAAGAAACCAGCCAGAGTCTGCAATTCCTCTGACTTCCAGTTGGGGCGCCACTTGTGCCATAACACCTGCCACGTGGTCCAAGTTAACCAAGACTCCAGTGCCCCCAGCGCTGAAATTATGAACTAAATCTTTTAATGTGGTTTTTCAGCAACCAAATGATAGTAACAAAACATTCTTACGAAATAATAAAGATATATAAAAAGGGGGAAAAACATAAACATGCTAAAAATGGTAATTTCTAACCTTGTGCCAGCCAAAAATAATTTCTCTGCATCCTTCAAACCTTCAGTTTCTAACAAATCTTTTATAACTTCTTCTAGTATCAAAGCTCCCATGAAAGAGAATTCTCCTGCAAACGAAATATATCAGTATGTATGATTCAGTGTAAATCTAATTATGTTGAGGCAATGGTGTTATCTTTTATTTTCAGGTCTCTCATTGATGGCAAATAGACTGAAGACTGAAGCTAGGAAGATAATTCATGATTGCTTCAGTAGGGTCTAATTTGCTTACTGCCACACCCACCTGCGAAGTCGAGTTCTTCAATTGTTATGTTTGCAAATACTTTAAAAGCTTTTCAGTTATCGTTCAAATGTTTAATATGTATACATGTACAACATGTTGCCTTTCGAGAACTTACGTAAGAGATGAACATCATTGTTTATATTGGTTAGAATGTGTTGAATTAATGCCATAATATTTTAAGTAATTTCATTGATGAGCATATTGTAATTTGATGCATTCTGTGCATGACATGGTTATATGTTATATTCCTTATATTTAGCTTCAAAACCTTATATCAAACCTGGGAATGTCTCTTTTCTTTGAAATGATGTAATGTTGTGTACAGTGTTCATTATTTGAATGCCCTTCACATGGGCCTGGTTTATGTAGTTAACACACAAGAGTTCTATTTTTCAGTTAAAAACCAGAGAAATACTTGATGGGTTTGTGTTTGTTAATGTTTGAAGTCAGAGCAAACGGGTCGGACATTTGTTAAACCTTTGTGAGATGGAATCGAATCGTTGTGGCTTCAAGGAGCCGATAAACTTAACGTTCTTTATATCAGTTGCCTAAACAGCCGAACACTTGAGCGAATAAATAGTATTTAATGAAATCTTTGATGTGACTTTTTGTTTGTCGCTATGCATTTCAGTGCTATCTCATTCGCCAACTAAAAAACATTTTGTCGCTTTGAGGAGTGGGGAAAAATTAGAATCTGTTTAGTAACTTACTCGAGAAAGGTTGTAGTGACTTTTTTACGGCTAAATCTATCAGAGTTTGACCACTTGAAAACCACAAACCTTTTGTTGTTGATTTGTGAGTGCCACTCCAGGAATCACTTGAACAGTAGGGGATGTACCTAGAAAAGAAACACACAAAAACTGAAGATTTTTGTGGCTTGGGGCGAGGCCAAACGTGAATAGGCTTGGTGAAGTAATTGAATCCCATTGAAATATTTGGTCATTTTGAAATTCTTGTTTTGGTAATCGTGCATAATTTCATGCTCTATGTACAGTGACTGTCACACCAGCTGTGAAAGAAAGATTCTCAAATGATTTAAGCAGAATATTGAGAACAGTTTTATGCAAGGTTGTACTTACACCATATTTGCATTAAAAAGGAAGGGGTTTTCCGATGGATCCCATGACAGTATACCTGTTCCTGGAAGGAAATAGCAGAAAAAAAAGGAATTTAAAAATCTTCTATACTAAGAATCAAACCCATGGCTGACATGTACTGAAAACGGAAGTATTATCCTTCTACAACAGGGTACCAGAAATATAATTACATGTACTAAAAATGGGTAATTAGGCATTAATTAGGCCCCTACATGGAAAACAAAAATGAAAAAGATTAAAAAAAGAAAAAAAAAAGAAAACACATTCGTGCATGGTATTCATGTTTATTTATTGAGGACAGTTTAATTATAAGAGGTCAAATGTCCTTTGCATTTACCTGTTCTCCTGTCCGGCCAGTGACCGGAAGTCATCAAGTGGGGTGTATTCAGCCAGCGCCCTCTGCAGCTGCCTCGGTCAAAGCAGAACCAACCCCCTGGGGAAAAGCGAGAAAAATATATTAAACATTGACAGAAATATATTTTTTACAAACGTGTGCGTTTTTGTTATACTGACCCCTAGAAAAGCTTTGAAGCATTGATCAGCTTCCCAGGGGCAGACGGAATAATACGATGATAAGGGTTTTTTTAACAAGACACAAAGTACACTTTTTATTATCTCTGAATTATGATGGGACTCTATCTGTTTTCAAAGACCACCCTGCAACTGGTGCACATTTGCTGGTCTTGGTGATGGTCTTAATCAAGTAAACTTTGTAAAAATAATGGTATATATTTGGCAAAAAAATGGTCGTACTGGGTGTCAGACATAGCCAGCCGCTGGGGTTGGGTGAGTCTTTTCATGAAATTGTGGACCTTCAATACAAATTTTTTTAAATAGCATTCCCTGATGTGGACCAGTGGGTCCATATGGACCAAGTTGGGTAGGTCCAACGACCCCCTCAACCCCTGGTTTACGGGCCTGACTTGGATTACTAATTTACCATCTTTGAAAACTGAAACCTCCATATTTCCCATTACTGAGCTGACTGTATACTCCAAGAAAGATGACTCACTGCATTCGTTGACAAATTATCATTCTCACTCAACTTAAATGCTTTCATTGCTTTCCTGTAATTATGTGACACTGCTGGGACACGGCTGTTATTCTCCACAAATAGTTATTAAAATATTGTGGTTACACTGGCTGTCTTTCCTCCAGCAAGTGACTTTAAAATTACTTTTTTTTTCGTAACTACCTTTAGCTACCTAAATTTCCTTAATTCTTCTGATGTTATAACAGAAAATTAGCACCAGGGCAAGTTTTATTGATATTCCTCTGCTCAGTATTACCCTCAAGTAATAACTTAGTTCCTTTAGCATAATTGACAAGTAATAATATTGTAATTGGTATAATAGTCAAGTGGATGTAATTGCTGGTTAAAAAGGTTTCCTATTAGTGCTTTGAATAGAGCAGCAGCCACGTGTGCTGGGGTATGGGGTAATACAGAGGGGCACCCAGGAGATTGAAAAGAGCAAAGCCCCACTCTGCCAGACCCTTGCTTGAGTTTGCTGGGAGAATGGAGCAGATCAAAGAACTTCCATTTTGACAAGTGGGGATACAAGCTGAATGCCACAGGTAAATGCCTTTTCTTTGTGAGTTAATAAGAAAAGCAGGTAAACTGCACCCTCCAAGTATAAAGGCAAAGAAAGGAATCTCTGTAGGGGTGCACTGCTCGGCCCACTAACCAACTATGTTGGTCGAAGCTTGAGAAAGTTGGGCCGAGCAGCCAACAACCCTGCTTTGACGAGCTAAGGCAGAGAATAGGGCCCATCATGCACCCCTTTGAAGTGGCTATGAACTTAGGCCAGCCATTCCACATTGATTATGGAACAGCAGTGCGATCATCCGGCTTGTTGCTCCTGCTATGTCCGATCATCAGAATATCTCACCCCCCCCCCCCTCCCCCTGATGGCCCCACCCCTCCAAGAAATCACCTCCACCCCACCCTGTATTACCCCGAGGTACGATGGGAGGGGATCAGAGAGTTGTTTGCATTCTTCTAATACTCAACAACAACCTGCAAAAGCTCCACTCCACAATCCATCTCTTTTTGTGCCTTTTAATTTCATCTTCTTTTTTACCCGTTTAAAAGAAAAAGGCCTTTGAACCAGGCAGTCAATTACAACCAAAGCAATGGTGGGTGATGTTTACACGTCTTGATAGATACAGCTCTGTTTTTACACAAAAGACCCATCTTCGTGTTACATTGTCTGTTATTGTCTGTTTTACAGTCTTTTGTGTATCATTCACCTTGGATGGAAAGTGTTCTCTTTGGTTTCAGTGCAATTCTTACAGCGCCACTAGCAATTGATGGGTTTGTCACACCTACAGGGCCCTCAGCCAAGGTCAAAGGTCAATGTCAAACTCATCAATTCACGCACCCTCGTTTTAGCAAAATGGATAGATCAGAACTTAATTTATCAGTTTAGCACCAAAAATTATGTTATTGGCAATATTTTTAGCGTCATTTAGTCAGCAACATCCACTATCTTACAATCATCATTTAGCGAATAAAGGCTGACATTTTTGATGTAAAATAGATAGATAGGTAGATAGAGCAGATAGATAGACAGATAGATAGATAGATAGCTAGACAGACATATAGATACATACATACATACATACATACATACATAAACGACTTCCGGTTGAAAAAAAAAACTGGCTGGACATACATGCCAAAGAGTGGAGCAACCTCAACATTGGCCAAGTGGCTAAAATGCTGCTCAGCATGGACCCAGGTCCAATTCCCTAAAATCGTTTGAATTACCTAGCTGTAGTAAGTTTTTCAATTTGGTGAGACATAACAGCCTAAATTTGAAAACATTGTAAATGACTCCTACACTATATCATTGCATCATCACGTCTGTCTTTATCAGGTGGACATATAAATTAAAAAAACGCACAATACATATGATAATACATGTACCTATAAATGATATATATGTAGAATCTATTTCATTCCCCATGACATTAATTAAATTCATGTGACATGGTTTTCCTAAAAGCTTTCCTGATGCAGTCAATTTTCATCAAATATGCATACAGGCTTACGTGCATAAAAAGTTTAAGAATATACTTTTCGATTATATATTTACACCAGTATCTTGCTGTCAAGGAGGATATAGTGTGAAGGAAGCAGGGAGTTCTGGAGCAAACTGGGGTCGGTGTTTCGAGTTCGCCCTAATCCCATCAAAGGAATTCATGATAAACATTTCTCAAGCTGTCTAGCGGCCAGAGAGCAATGTGAACTTCAAAGGGACACAGTTTTAAGTGATGCGAGAACTGATGATCAAAGAAGCAGCCAGGCTTGGTTGCAGTCTGCATCTTTAGCTGCACAGAGGAGGAGGATAGGATGGCAAAAAACTTGGGTCAGCCTCATCAACAAGCCGCATCTCTCTTGTTCAATTCACCTCTGGCAGTCAACTCGCAGAATTAATTTGCTCCTGTTGAGAGATGTGCCAAGATTAAGAGAGAAAGTGAGGAATCAAGTGAGAGAGAGAAAAGAGAAAGTGAGAAAGGAGGAAAGGGTGACCAAGGAGGTTTCAAGATTCAAGATTTTTTACCGTATGTAGTTGTTCAGTACTACAGTTAGTCCGTAGTAGGGGAAAGTAAGGAGTACTGGGCCGTTTATCACATTTTGATTTTCCCAGATTCAAATAATAAAGCACTTTTTTCCTTTCTAAAATTATACTGTAAGCATTCCTCTAATAATAATAGGGGCCTTTTTGATATAATTCTCAACCATTTCACGTATAAAGAAAGATAAAAGTATATTTCAGAAAAAGGTTGCCCAGTTCTCTCTCTGGCAAGGAGAACTGGGCCATGGGGGCAGGAGAACTGTCTGTAAGTCTAATCAATGCTCCAAAGCTGTTGCTTGAAAGAAATGGCAACAGTATTTTTCCACATGGGACAAACAACATGTCAGTTACGTGATTGTACTCTGATTATGTGCTGATTACAACAATATGTTTATTTCTAATCTATCCTCTATCGGTTTTTGGTCAATGAACGCATACATAGCGAAAATTTTAATCGCTGACACCAAAAACAAAATTTTCACTTTTTCAGAAAAAGAAATATTTCAAATGTTTTCTTGCTTTTAGACATGCACTTATGATCATTTAGGAGTAATGCGACCCAATTTCAGGGTAAAATCAATATTACTTTTAGCTGTAGAGGGGGTGGCCCAGTTCTCCTTACTTTCCCCCAAACAATGAAAAAAAAATGGACTTTGAATTTTGAAAACGATAGGGCCTATATCCAAGCTTGGATTCAGATTCCAAGCAAGCTTTTTTTTTTTTTATCACAAAGTGAGTTTTAGCAACAATAATGCATTCATTTTATAAAGCTGTTTCTTGTTTTTAGAGGGAGACTAAAGTAAAAGTCAAGTTGGCAATTTGTTATCGTGATGGATCATGGCTGACAACTCAAGTCCAGCCAGTTATAAAAGCCCTCCATATGGTTGCTTGAAATTTGCAGCTAAGATGAAGTTGCATTGCTTGAAATTTAATGGGTCTTTACGTTGGCTGACTCCATCAGTCAATCAGTCAGTCAGTCTAGTCTAGTTTCAGTCCCCGGCTTTTACGTTCTGTTGGTACTATTAGAAAGCTGTATATAAGATTGGGTATCATATGATACATATGAGAAGATTATACTGGAGCAACTGATAATAACAAGTGCTACGGATTCAGGTGTGTCAAACTTACATTCCTTATTTGGCGATACGAAAATCAGACTGATTTACATGGCTATACTGTCATGCACCACAAGTGTTGTTTTCAATTTAACAGGAGAATTTAACTAGATATGCCTTTAAAGGTCATATTGGTAATATTGTAAATTTTCAAGGTGGTTGGCATGGAATCAACCACCTTTAAAGCCTTATCAGCCAGCTTCAAGAATTTAGACATATTAGGCCAACATTTCCAGACTTTCAGCTTTCTAGTGGTACGAAGAAACAGAACAGCCAGGGGCTGAAATTCCTTATTTTGGGTTTTGGCACCCTGACTTGTTAGTCAGTCAGTCAGTTGTTAGTTGTTACTACTTGGCTGATGTATATTTGTTAGTGCATCATTAAACCTTTTACATGACAACTGGGTAAAAACTGTTCCACCAGAAAAACAAATCTTCCTAAAATAATTATAACATAACTTGACTGATTTGCTCACGTCATTCTTTAACATATCACTCTGACTTTTTTTCCAGACATAATAAGAATTGTCGTCATTCAATAGTTTGTGTAAATTAGCCAAGATTTTGTTTGGCTTAAGACAATGATTGTATGAATCAAAGAATGATGTTGGTTGGCTTATACAATCATTGTCCAAGTACAAACAATATAATGACAAAGTACTGAATGGAAACCAGCAACAATTATATTTATCTGAAAACACAATAATTTCCAGTATTGGCCCAGAAACACCTGTGAACCAATAGGAGACAAGTGCATGTATATAAATATTTCTACAAAATTACCTAAACCCATAAAATGCAGGTGCTGGGCTGACTGTACAATACTGGAACATGGACCAGTTATGCGTTTGACCACTCACTGACCACAGGCCATTAGACTAACAGGATACGAGGTGTGCATTCCTTTGATACAGTTCTCATCCCTGCTGCAGCTGCAGGTACAAGAGCTGCAGGATTCTGCCACATCCTTTTATCATACCTTCATCTGATGTGATCCATAGTGTGGCTTCTGTCAGCAGCCAAGGTAGGAGCACTTGGACTGCTGGGGGCCAATGGGTTCAAGTGTGATCTGCTGACCTTTCAGACACGAGTTCAGGCCAGGAATTCCCAAGTTTGCATAGTTCCAAATGTTGACTGGTGCGTCAAGTGCTGGTTATATTTTTTTAAGTTTTGAGAAGACAATCAAAAACGCACATACTAGGCCTAAGTCACTTATTCACATACCCAGTGCCACTTAAATAATTACGGCCAAAACAAATATACTAGCATAAAAGCAAAATAAATCTTGTAAATTTGCTTTTGGGGAGTCAATGAAAAACGCTTGCGTTGACTGGTATTTTCTACGATCCATCGATCCAATAATTAAAAAACGTTAGATTTTACTGCTTTCTTTATCATATAATTCCCTGTGGTATGTACCTATTTCACAGATCCTTGAGGAACTTTTTTAGCACTTCAGGAAATCGGTCATAATTTATAGAAGGGAGAGAGGGATCCATGGGGTACACATAACGAAGATATACATACCTTCCAGGAAGACGAGCCAGCGTTTACTGCCATGGGAAGTCCTCATGTAGTACCTGAAACAATAAATCACCTTGTGTTACCCCCAGTCTCTTTTGATCTCCATCCATTATCAGCCCTAGAGCATCGTCATCAAATTCTTGGGGTAAATTTGAACACCCTTTTTGTCAATCTTGTTGAACGATGGGGCGATTAAAAGTAATCACTTCAACTGGGGTAAGATTTTTTAAACCCCAACAGCAGTTAACTGCATCAGAATAAACATATTAAAAAGTTTAATCCCAACTATCAATCTCTACATTCCATCTTTATCAACTGTATCAACTACATCATTTTAGTTGTTTGCCCATCACTTCATTAAAATAATGTTAAGCAATAATAATACAAAATTCCTAAAACTAATAACTTGTTTGGATTCTATCTCCTGTTGAAGGAAACTCTACATCATTGACTGTTCATATCACGATTTGTAATTAACAGTTATTACGTCTCACAGTCATGACATTTTTGGGAGTTTTGTTCACTGATATTAATTCTAGAAACCACGCTTTATTCTTGGGATTAATATCCAGTTCACATCTAATAGATTGCAGATTAATTTGTAGTACTAATTTTGTACCAATACTTATCAGATCTTGGGAATTTAACCATATTATGGGGAGTTATTTCTCTGTAATCTGCGTGTCATCATTATTTTATCTCTAAGCATACTTGCAATAAGGCTAAATTGTTTACTTCCAATAGCATGATTCTCTAGGAGTGGTTTTCAAGCAGTCGCGATTCCAGGATACCAGAAATTGGTTAATTTTCATATTTTTAGGTTTTCACTGGTCAATTGTATAGCTCAGAAGGCTTAAAGTTGAAGCTGTAAACTACCCTAAACTTGACTGAAATTTTGGCTGGCGGAAGTAATCCATTTTGGACCACACAGTGAGGAGAGTGCATTTGGCAGACGACAAATGACATTCGACTGACACAAGTCACAAGTCTGCCAGACGATCTGACACAATGTGACACAATAGTGACACAATGATGACGAGGACTTATGATGACGCTTTTTTGACGTCGCCTTGGCTATGCTTCTCTAGGTCGTGTGACCTTACGCTGACAGACTTACGACCGTTCCATGTCGTCTGCGTTCATCAAAAAGTTGTGCGCGCGAAATATGAGACTTTTTTTTACGTCGCTATAAATCTTCCAATCTTTGTACAACTATTGTAAAATGAAAAAACACAGGACTACTATATGCCTACCTCTATACACACAACAATTCCCGGGCAAAAGTTAATAAGAAAAATTCAATAAACTAGCAGAAGGCAATAAAAGCAGTGAAGGAGGTGTGCATATCTAATCATACATTTATTCCCTTAATATTAATGTTTACTTATGATTTATGACCAGCCCATCTCAAGCAATAATTCCGCGGACGCAACCTAATATATCTGATTTCAAAGTGACGTGATATTACTGGGTTTGGAGCAAGTGAATATTTGGTCAACAGTTTGTTCGTGAACAAATAATGGTCACCTGAAATGACCGATGTTTATTGCAAAATTCCCCAAAAGTGCCAAAATAAATCCTTTTCAAACGTTACCCAGTCCCACTTTTGCCAAGGGAAGTACACCCGGGTTTTCTACTCAAAGAGGAACAGGAAGTAGGTGAGCACTCGTACTTCCGGTATGGTCTTTAAGCATGAAATGAACCTACACTTAAATTTCACTTTCAATATTTTTTTTTTTTAGATGGATTAAATAATTAGTCCACTACAATCTGGCAAATTATGCTGATATAACTCAATTCAAGACGTTTACATGGATTGAGAGCATACACACTCTGTTTTGTGTTCATTGATCGTTACAATAAACCAAGATACAGTGTATAAGAGGTCCTGGATTAATTGATACATTTCTGTTTAAATTGCATTTTATGTTTAATTGTTTGTCTTACGTTTTTCATCTATCCTTTAGGTAAAAACTGTGCACAGCACTTTCAGCTACAGAACATTTATTACAAAAGTGGCTTGCAATATTTTCTCCGTCAAAACGCGGCTGCTTGCCCTAAGTTTGTTTTACTACAAAAACATGCAGTTTTTGTTTTGTTTGTTTGTTTGGTTAATTAGGTAAAAGAAGTGCGGGGTCTGTGTAGTGCACTGTTATGGCATGGACGTGCTGAACATTGTGTGGTATTTGTACTTGCCATTGCAAAAAGGCAACCAATAAAAACCATTTAATAAGGGGACTTATGATGTGACAATGGATTATTTCAATGGCATTAAGGTTAATGTTTGAACGTAAATGGCCACTTTGATAATAATTATGCAAATACACATCTTTTATTACAAAGTATTTATATATATAGAGAGAGAGAGCCTGCTCCAGGCTACATCTTTAAATGCATGGGTAGTTATACAATGCTTATCTCTGTCCACATTCACTACAATGCATATATAGTGCAAGATCAAAGGGAGCAAAAAGCTGCAGTTTTGTCGACTTTAGACCTTTGCCATGACTGAGACGCAACAGGTGTAGGGTCTATGGCAGACCGGCAGTAACATATGGCCCCCAACTTCCATGCATAGGGCTTTTCTCTTTTAGTGGACAAACTAAACCAGCTTACAAGGTCCTTAATAAATACTAATTTATAGGCTTATCGTCAGTTTACAGGCCTTGTATTGATCAACTTAATTTCATGTCCTTATTTGAAGTTTTTTATTTTATTTGCTAAACTTAAAACACTATTTGAGGGAGGGGGGGGGGGTTAATTTCACTAAACCACTATTTTTTAAGCACTGATTTAAGTTTCGTTGATATAATGAATATAGCATGAATATTTTATCATTTATTTTTCAGGCCTATTGACTCATAATTGATTGTAGAGTTTCAGATCCAATACATAAGAATAAGTAAATTATCTCTGGTGCTTAGATACGGAATACCAAATGAATAAATAAATAAATGAATATAAAGATGAACTGGCTTACCCAGCTTTGGATCCATCATTGCAGGTGACAGTGTCGTTGCTCAGCCACCGTCTGATCATATGGCTGGGCTCTTGCACTCCGCAGTTGGCTGCCGCCATGCTCTGAAGTTGCTCCAGCAATTTCGAAGTGTCAATACCCATGCGCTGTAGTTGATCCAGGTCAATTTGCAGGTTGCCCTTGTTGCAATTGACCATTGTCCAGCTAACGGTCAGTAACAGGATGAATAGGATAGCCATGGTGCACCGTATCTGTATAGTCCACTAGAAAGCAAAAGCAGGTTTACTTAAACTCAGGTGTATTGGGAGGTCCATCGTAGCAGGCGCAATAGGCAGCGTTGTCGGAAGTAGCGACAGTCGTTGTCATCGCAGGTTAAGTTAACTCCAGGTGAGCGATGCCGCTGCTGAGGGTGAATGATTGGAGGTCCGTGCCAGTCTGTGTTGACCTAAGCATCTAGGGCTGACCAGTGGAAGGGCCCTGATAAACCCGGACAGAGCTACTCGCGCCTCTGCAGCCCCTCTATGAACACACCAATCATCTGTCCCTCTGGCCGCACTTCAAAGCACGCCGCCGCTGACATCAAAAACATGCCGCCAGCCACTTCAAAGGGGCCGCTCATTCCACACAACTGGCTACAGGCGCGGGCAGACCGATGGTCCACGCCTCGAGCAATATACTGCCACTGAATTTTCAAAATATCACTGTTGGAGTGATGCCGTAATTTGAGCCAGGGAATCTGGTCAAATTAACGTAACTAAGGTGCGAGGGATGAGTGACGGGTGAGGGAGGGAGCTGCAGGTAAAGCTTTAATTGTAGCTGCCTTGGGAGTTGGATGACTTGGACCCGTGCAGTGAAGGGCGCTCACAAGCCTTGCACAACAGGTTGGAGCCAATCTCACACTAAGCGGTGCTCTCCTAATTTACTAATACCCTATTAAAATTCCTTTTCACAAATACATCATATCATTAAAGCTCATTAACAAACACCATGAATGCGATAAACAATTAAAACTATATTTTTCAGTATTATTACTGTGCTCCAATCTGCCACCAATCTGTACACCAAAACCAGCAAAGCAAAGCAACAAGTAAACATCATGCACAGTTGGGTAATAACGCGGTATAATAACGCACTTGACGGGGTGTGTTTGAGGCGCAGTCAAGTGAGCAACAAATCTCTGGAAATCTTGAAGAGGACAGGTCTCCTGGGGCGACCCCTAGCGTTTACAGGGCAAATCTACGTTACTCGAGTGTGAGAAGTTAAAGAAAGGCCAAATTACACACCATTAAAACTCGCTACATGGAACACATCTATAATATATGACACTTGTAACAGCTCGCACTCATTTAAGTCCCACCGATATATACTTCACTGCAAATAACACGAAAACTTTCACCTTTTTTCATGACACTTTTGGAAATTTAATACGCATAATGATCGGTGTGCTTCAAATCCATTAAGGCGAACCTTCAGTAAATGTTTATTTTAGTATATGTTATGTGAGCCACAAGCAAAATGTGTGTATGATTTAATTAACGTTAATTTTGAGAAAAATGATTGAAGTCCTTAGCTAAAAACTTTTTCAGTGTTGTATTCCTGCTTAAATTAAAGTTGGTACTTAACATCAAAACGCAGGCTATATTTCACTCCATGACCACAATTAGCTAAAATAAAACCAATTAATATATATCAAAAGAATTTAAAGTCTGCCGAGTAAAATGTAAATCTTGCTGAGGTCCCAGTTTCTCAATTCGAATTGAGTGCAAATTCTTAGATTCTAACGAGCGCAATGCCATAGACTCAACGTGAGTCGCACGTGCGCCTAATCATGTATGCGCGCGCACGTCCATGTGCAGGTATCAGTTGACAAGGTACACAAATTGCTGGTCTCCCAGTATTTCTGTCAACTTGAACCCTGAAAGAAACAAACAGAACACGGGCTCGTAAAGCTGCCTACCTTGTTCGTTGCTGCTTTGGTTTACCTGCGAAGTTGAACCAATCGGCGCTGCAAGAGTCTATGGGGCAGTAACAATGCATGGGCCATTGTAGTAGCGCTTTGGAAAAAAGGTGGTTTGAAAAAATTGAGAAGATAAAAAGTGAAAAGAAAGGGGGCTTTGGTGGTATATTCAATGAGGCCTGTTAGGCTAAGCATGCCTATGCTTTCTGTAGGTCCTTGTAAACTGCCCTGTGACAATAATCACGGCTGACTCGCGGCCCGTATGATCAGGCGGCGAGATCAAAGGGACCCTTGACAGCATTACTCTGTTCATCAGGTAACTCGACTGGTCCTCTGACAACTGCTCCCACTGCTCCCCTGACTGGTACCCTGACATAGTAGCTGCGTACACACCGTGGCCATATCCGCCACTCAGTGTGCCCTCAGCTGGGCATCGAAACTAAGGCCCCTTTTATATGCTGCAACCCTTGCTATCAAAATCCACCTAAACCAATGTTCAAAGGAAAGCATAGACCTGTGCAAGATGCAAAATATGATAGTGAAATACAATATCTGATTCAACGTTTGACAACTTAGCAGGTGTGTTGTGTTGATGTGGAGTGTAAGCTCCTAACCTCTTGTACAAGGGGAAATGCCATGGTCTAGTGGTAAAGGTGTTTTAGTCGCCAATTACTGCAAGGCTGTGGGTTCAAACCCGTCCTCAACATGTTGGAGTGCAAATCCTTTGTAGCTCGCTGCTCCACTCGATCAAAGCTCAAAAGATGCATGCTATGGATAGTGATGGCCTACTACCCAGGAGTTGAGATAGACTCATGCTCGAAAAGGTCCACTGGCAGACTGGACGTAGTCATCCAGCTCAGGTCTGATTTAGATGAGCAGAGATCATTTCTGTTCATCCAAGCATGGACGTCTAGTTAGCGGCAGGTTGCAATGGTACCGTTGAACAAAAAAAATATAACAGTCAAATTCATTGACTTGGAAACCAATCTCAGAGACTTGGAAGCTAAACTCCAGATGACGCCAGGTGAATCTAGGACGCTCATTGGTTGAGGGATTGCCTTGGCCAATGAGAGTTCTGGGTTCACACATATGACATCATCAGGAGTTTAGCTTCCAAGTCTATGAGATCTGTTTCCAAGTCAATGAATTGTGCTGTAAATCAACTGTAACATTAGAGAAAGCCTAGAGGAAGGGTGGATTGTTTTTTGCTCTGAACTCTTGGGTTCGAAACCCAACCACACAAATGATATCTGTTCTTATTCGTGGAGTCGTAGACCTGCATTGTCCTTATATATAATAAAAGGTGGCCATTTCGGTTCTAAAGGCTACTCATGGAACGATAGAATTGACATTTTACATTTAAACTGGAAAGTGCATGCCAGACTAAATCTAGAAACAGGAGCAGACTCAGTGACTTGAGACAACCATTCTCCTTACCTTCTACTTTATGGGCAGATGCGATGGCTTATCTGCCTCCCCTGGGGCTGATGTATTTCCTCATGCCGTCCAAAATGAATTTATTTACCTAGTTCCTGTATCCATCTTCTTTTAAGTAAATCCAATTTACAAGGCATGAGAGAAGTCCTGTTTACTGCTGAACTTTCGAACTCGCAATTGATAAAGTGGAAATATGAAGTGTTCCAATGACCGACCAGCCGAAGTTATGTGCACTTCCTTTTTGGCGGGAAGGGGTAAGATCGAGGGGTAGGATTGGGGGGGGGGGGGGGGTAAAGGATCGGGGCTGTGTCATCCCCTGCCTCATTACCCTCTACCGATAGACATTATGGAAGGACGTACATGGACGTCACGCCTTTCACATCAAAGTAACGCACAGATGATGGCCCGGCGCTCCTACAGCACACACGGCATTATTCTTGCTTAACCAGCATTGGCCAATCAATTAACGTCACCGCTGAGTGGCGCTTGTGAAGGACCTGGCGTGGCGGACGTCTTAAGACGTTGAGGACGGTCGTTTCCTTTGATGTCGCCGCTGTTTTTATGCGCCGTAGAGAACGTCGTGAAGAGAGCGTCTTAAATCACAGGCAGTGCTCCAGCCACATGGACTGACAACGTCCTGTCATCAAGGAACACGAATATAATGGCTCCCTGACACTAGAAAAACTTTCGCAAGGAATTCTCAATTCAAACACGTCCTGCGATGATGTGAAAAAGGTGGCGGCCACTTTGAGCCTTTTGAGGTTGCTTGTCTCGTTGGGGCCTGAAGCTCAAGTACCAGCAATTGGAGAGAGAATAGAGAAAGAGAGAGAATGAGAAAGAGAGAGGAAGAGGCAGAAAGGAGAGCAAGGGGGAGGGGGTTGCCCTGACCACTGTCGCTTTTAGATCCCCTCTTCTTGATGTTAGGCGTCACTGCGTGATTGACGGCCATTTTCTCACCAAAAAAATCCCGAGTTCCGAAATTAGATAGACCACAAGGCGACCCTCGCTAATTTATCTTTCAAGCTACTGTTAAGATTCATGAGTCCACTTTCTTTATACACTACTCCTACACAATATGTAGAAGGTGCATTTCCAACTAAAGACTCATAAAAATTACAAATGCAGTTACTCCGGTATTTTCTTGTTTATTCAGTAACAGGATCATTTCTCAATAAAGGTATCACAATTTCCCTATACTTGGGAAAGAAAGAAAGAAATAATTAAACAAATAGGAAAAAGGGTGTAAACTCGAAAAAGATAGATAGATAGATAGAAAGATAAATAGATAGATAGACAAATAGATAGATAGACAAATAGATAGATCTATAGATAGATAGAGGTTTGTTACTTTCTGGCCATTGCGTGTGCTTGCGTGTATCTCAAGACACAATTTTCTGTCACATTATCTAATTTTTTCCTGTAGGAAACTTCGGAAGTCGCTAAGTCAACTTGATTCCGACAATTTATGGCAACCTTGGCGACCTTAAGGACCTCGACACGCAAGAGGTCGCCACCAGTATATCCGGTTCCCTCACGTAAGGAGAAACTTGTCAAAAGAAGAAGATGAATTAATATTGATAATTTACAGTAAATCATTTGGGTACCATACAGACAGCCGAAGCAAACAAAACTCTTTACTTGATCAACTACATTTACATATATATAAGATTGTTCAATCACACAGTATATAAACATAACAGGTTACTTTGACTTCAGCCAGTGTCGAGTGTTCAGTCAAAGCAAAGTTGATCTAGTAGTGAGTTGGAAATTCAGCATTTGCTTTATGGACTTCTTTTCAACAGGAAGTCTCATGTAAAGTTTTGTTGGTAGGGGGAGTGTGTATGCCACCTGACTTTTACACCCCTATGTTTTTATGTTTTTAATTTATATTTTTTTAATTAATATAATAAATATCAATATCAAAATATCATTAACGATGTAACATTGGTGGTTTATAATACGGTGTCTATGCTGAGGCAAGTGCACGAAAGACGAAATTCATGAGGAAAATGTGTAACAAGGTAAGGCTGCAAACCTTATTATAATCATATTCATACATATATTATCCCCATACAGGTAGGCATTGACACTGCATATATATGCCTTACATAAACTAGAACTCTATTTTCACCAAGGGTATATACGATAAACGATGGCAGACAGAAACCCCACACACATTTACATTTCAACTCTATAGACTACTAGTATGGTTTGATATCCAAACTCCTGTAACCATAGATTGATCAGTTCTCCAGACTTGTTTGCTTTTTAAGCAGGTTTTAAACCATAATAAATTATTTTCTAGATTGAACAGAGCTGAAACTAATTAAAATTGCTTAAGTGCTTCCGTTTACATACAAGTTCCTATAAACACCATCATCTCACCAGGGAAGACATGATCAATTTCCTTGGTCGATTCCCTGCATGGATGGCGTTGTCTTCTGTTGCTGTCAATTGATATATTGACTCACTTCATTCAGCGAGACTGGATTAACAACATTTTATTGATAATTGAGCGAGTTTTACTACTTTTTATTAAAGAAAATTATTTCAGAGCTGACCAAAGAGAATAAAAATGACAAGATTTGGCTTCTTTCTGAAACTTAACTACTTCCAGTTTGCTTTGGAATACAATTCAATACACAGGCCTACTCTACCAATTAGGCCCATGAACATTTATGTAACTTTATTGCGGATAGTTACTTTGACCTTTTTTAAAGGGTTCCATCAATTGTCAGTTGTAGTAATAGGCACCCAGGGTATTAAAACCATGATAGCTTTTAAAATGGAAAAAAGGTGACTTAACGTGTTGTAGATGCTTCATTACATTTGCAATTACATCAACAGTTTTTTCCCCTTTTTTTCTTATTTTCAATTAATGTAAGTTTTTTGTCTGTCATTCTGCAAGGAACACCCTCCGGGCAAGTGAGACTTATCCAGTGAGATCAGTTGCAAGATTCAAATTTTCCATTTTCTTAGAAAACTGCAAGATTGCCCCGAGGGGGCTGAGAGAGCTATTAATCCCAATGGAGGAATCCGATACAGGGATTACATTTAATTCTAGATAGGGGGCTTTTTGCCTCTTGTTCCAGTCTTGTATTTTGTGTTATGCATGTTTCAGAAGATGAAAACAGGCTGAACAGAGTCTTGCCTTCAGTCAAAGGACAAAGAGATCCTGTGTGGGGCAGGTCTCGCAAGAGTCGAGGGATCGAAAGGCGTGTCTAATAAGGCCCTTTGGGAGCCGCTTTGATCTTGCCTTTGATGTCGCGGCGGTCAGTCTTTGAAGCCCCACAATTGGACAGGGTATTTAGTACAAGCAGACAGGCGGGCGTCCGAGTTACCGGCTGCCATGCGCCCACTGCAGTAGCAAGAAGCAACAGGGCTTTAGCTGAGCAGTCAACATAGTGCATCTCATTGCATGGGGTGGCCAGCAGAGGTTATTTGATGCGCACTCATACTCACACAATGCAATCCTGCCTATCACAGCATCAGCCCTTCAGAAAAATGGCAAAAACACGGCGTGTCGTTTGTGACTCGGTCCAACTCACACCTGGGCGTCACAACGAGACTTGAAACAATCTACGCGCAATGGCATGGAATATTGTGTGCGCGAGATCTCTTCAAGATCCAAAGGTTTCTCTGTCCCTGTACTCATAATCATATCACAAAATACTACTCCAAGCAGCCAAGATGTAATATCAGTTTCAACAAAGGTAGCTATTTATGCTTAAAATGAATTCTACACTCATTATTTTTCTTAGATGATAATTTCTGCTGAAATTTGACTGGTTCTAGTTCAACTGGTCAAAAATTCTTAAAGCAATATTACAAACTATAATAGAATACAGTCACTTCGAAATTACATTCACAAATTTCCCCGCAATAAACACTCTCCATTGAAGAAAACCCATTTGTAAAAGTGCCTGAATATCTGCCCCAACTTTTCACCTGATAAATGTAAATCTGGGTTTATAGTCTGTTATCTCTCAACAGAGTCTCATCTGATCTCACAATCACATCCCAGGCAGGCCAATCTAGAGTCTTTCTCAACTCCCTTGGGGGAGTATTCAGCCTTGAAATGGGGTAAACCACAGGGGCTTAAGAGCTCACACCAATGCCATCACTGTGGGTGTCTAATGCCAAGTACCCATTACACCTGGGTGGGGATTTGGACCCAAAACTTTGCGAATAGCAGGCGAACACCTTAACCACTATATTCCACGGCATCCCATAATTAACCTTAAGTTTCTTGTCTTTCCTCATCATGGCTATTTGTCTTCATCAACGAGAAGCAGTAAAACTTACAACGGAGAATGTAGCAAACGGTAATTCTAAGTAGAACTTACAACTGAAAATGTAGCAAACGGTAATTCTAAGTAGAACTTACAATGGAAAATGTAGCAAACGGTAATTCTATGTAGAACTTACAATGGAAAATGTAGCAAACGGTAATTCTAAATCATACAAAGATGTTTCACTTATGCTAACATTTCTGAAAAAAAGATTAAAATGCTGAGTCCATTTTAATCATGCTTTTTAATAGGGCCACCTCACCTTTACATTCAGTCACTTTGGCCTGGAACAAAATGTGGTTCCTCACATCTAGAATATGCTGCTGACTACTTCTGGCACTTACTGTATAACGCACCAATACATTGTTTAAGCAGTATGCATTCCATTGTTAGAATAACTGTCAATAACTTGTATTTCGCTTTGTGTTTATAAGTTTATACCACGATAAGAATATTAGGGTGAATGGCTCTATTAAATAATTGGTTTGCCAGAGATCCACTAGGGGACACGAGCTTTGTGGATCAGACTTACACGCCACCTGCATTGCTTTTCCAAAAGCTGCAATAACATTTGTCTTAAACAGGCAATACAAGCAATTTTCAGATGTTTTCACAGGTAGAAGAAATGAGAACATAAAAACTCAGTTATCTTGGAATTAGGAGCCATGGTATCAACCAAAATGACATGCGATGAAGTGAATTAAGGTTTTTGTGGTGATAATGTTTTGATAGAAGAGAAATATCGCTGACAGTAGGATTCAATATAAATGTCCACGTGGGGTTTCGTCATTATTTCCCATACTTGGCACGAGGCAGCACAAACTGGACAGAAATGTGAGTAACAGGTCAACCCCCGTTTCCTAACTGTTAACTTGAGGTTAGGAATATTCTAATTTCTGTTACCATTACAAAGGACCAAAATGATGACAATATTAAAGCAAAAATGGGTCAGAAAGTTGGAGTTTGACTTATTTGTAACATCTCTGCCTATTTTATGATTTTCCTGTTTCAAATCAAAGGTTTGCCACGCAAGAGGGAATCTGGCTCAGCAAGCAGTCAACAATTTAGCAACTCAATTCCTTCTAAAGACACAGAACGTGGATGGCTTGGTTGCGTGGTATTCGTTTTAATAAAAAAAAAAAGCGTGCACTTCAAGGGAGTGTCTATACACAAGCCATCCTCAAGGCTAGCTTCCAAGACTTTGTCTGCAGGTAGTACCACCAAGTCCACCAAGGTGATTGATCAAGGTGAACTTCGGAGAAATTATATATATGGATAAAACTGTTCAAAATCGGGAATTTCTGTAAACTATGATAAACCAAGTCATTGGTTAAAGGAGAAGAACTGCAACATGTAAAGATGATGTACTGTAAAAAAGATGGAATGACGTCCCATCACCAAAAATCTAAAAAAAAAAAAGTGTATAAATCAATATAAATGACAAAGTGCATGTTTCACAATTTCTTTCATTTGGTCACTATTTAAGGCAACGGTCAGCCGAATTAGACTGACATATTTTCAAGCAAATAGCAGTTTTAAATGCACAACTGATATAAATATATTTCATGATCAGAAATTTGTTATTACATTGCTGAGCATTAAAATCGAGATCCACAACCTCCAATCCATATCTGTCCAACTTCCAGGGTTCTCCCAAAGAGGCTTTGTTTAAGTGCTATCTTACACCTTTCAAACAGTTTATTTTTCAACCCATCGATAAAGGAAGTTGGGGATCTGCAAGCTGTACTGGAAAAGGACGATTTTATGAAGGGTTCTACCATCAAAGTTAAACTTATGAAATAATCAGGGAAACCATTTCAGAAATTGAGACTTGTGCCCTAAATTCTTTTCATTATCGTTCTCTTTGTTCGGACATCCTATAAAATGGCTTCGAAATGCTGGCTTCTGAAAATACACCCAAAACAGACTTCAAACATATGACATAGCTTCTTCGCTTCCATGTTATTTTGTAAAAAAGAAAAAAGAAACAATTGTTGTGTCAGCATCCTTGTAAAAACCACGAGAAAATGCCTTATTAGCAATTTTTTTTTTTGCATTTCCTAATAAAAAGAAAATGTGCATGCATAAGGTTAAAGTATGTTTCCTGAGGTACATGAATATCTTAAATTTTTCATATCAGCGAAATTTTCTTCTTGCAATCGAAGTATATCTTGGTGTGGCTTGCAAGACACCAGACTCCTGGGTGGTGACACTCGTTTCTTTTTGGCCCAGTTCCCATTTCATTTCAGCAAAGGCATGTTTCAATGCTAAAAATAGGAAGTTGGGGATCTGCCAGCTGTACTGGAAAAGGACGATTTTATTTTAGGTGTGCAGAATTAGGACAAAAGTGAACGCGGGAAGGTATTGATGTCGTTCTACTAGGGCAGCTGCTGCAGCTACAGCAGCTTGTGTTGTTGAGATGATCTTTGTGATGATGATGAGGGGATGATGGTGTTGATGATTTTGAGAATGCTAGATTTGTAGCAGCAGCAGCAACAGCAGCAGCAGCAACTGGCAATGGGAATCCAGCCAGCTATCACAGGTGCAGTCTCCATCCTCAGTTATGCACCTATTCTGTCTTACATTGTTCACGAACGGCTGAAAAATTCCGTATCTCGGCTCAAGGGCTCACTCAACTAAATTCTCATTTACCTCATTAAGTTCAGCTTAGCTGGATTTGCAGCACGCAACTTGCAATTGCAGACTTGCAGTTTGCAGCCATTGATTAGCCACCGGACTTACACAAAAACTAGTCTAAAAAGTCTCCAAACTTTTTCAGAAATTTTGGACTGACCAAGAGAGAAGAACTTCATTTTTTGCAGGTAAGTTGACTTACTTCTTGATAGAATGTCACAGTTAATGAGAATTCACTTGCTTCGTTTACACAGATGGTCAATGAAAGACATTTTGTTAAGAACTTCCCGTTTAAAGCATTATCAAAATTCCAACATTGCCTTCCTTTTGAGGCTTTATTAGAATTGCTTGTTTGTTTGTCAAATGCCAATGTCATCAAGGCATGTTATGCTTACTACGTGTATGAAAACACACTACTGCTGCAAAAACTGTAAACAATGACAATAGTCTTCCTGGCCATTTGAGTCACTTTGAACATCACTTTGTAGAGATGAAATGACTATATTGACTGTTGCTTTTTTATGAATTGTGAATTAGCATAAGCCAAACTTTAATCCTTACACAGCCTATAAAAATGCAACTGAACACCAGAAAACATCAGTAACATAAGCTTTCATAGTGTCAGTCAATGAAGCAAAAGTATTTACAGGCATTGTAACAATATTGACAAATTTGTATTCAAAATGACTGCGTACGCATGATAAAACTTGCTAAAGCTTTTGGGCAAACAGAACATAAGCTCTGTTAAAATTAATTTTCATAAGTTCAGCTGACGTTGCGAGTCCAAATTTAATGGACGGTGCACCAGTTTGAGGAGGTAAAGTGAATTTAATGTAGTTGGCCTTTTCTCTCGTATAATTGTGAACACTCAAAAGCATTTTAAGCAAGAATACCATTTAAAAAGATCTAATAATCTTAGTGTTCATTTTAATGCTTTAATTTCGATATTGTGTTGATAGACAGTACATCCCTGATAGCATCCCAAATCGTTTCAATGTCGGCACGATGTCGGCAACGTCAAAACGATGTTGTAACGACGGCGGCCGATATAGAAACGACGCTGGCCCGATTAGGAATTCTATCTGGGATAGGCTATTACATGTATATAGATAAATACAGTCATCTGTGGCTTTGATGAAGAGGTGATCTTAATAGTGAGGTGGTCTTAAACGTGGTATTATTGAATACATATTGGGTCTACCACTGCATTAGGTCGTACAAGTAAACAATGAGTTAAAAACAGTGTGATAAACAATGCAGGAATGGTCGATGTTGTGTGACAAAAAAATGAACCGAATAAAAAACACAAAAAGAATGTTGATTTGGGAATTACCATGACAATGTACCGAGTCGTTTGAATGCTGGTAGCTAATCGTCTAAACTCCAGGTGCTTGATCAGAGTTACAGTGGCCGAAGTCGAAGTTGTGGCCGACACCGGAGTCGTGGACTTCAATAGTGACGTCCTGGGGCCGATCCAAACATTCTGATTGAAAAGGGTGATAGATATCGCTATTATTCTAAATCTTTCTCTGTCAAAATGTTCTGAATCCGCCCCTGGACGTCACTATTGAAGTCCACAACTCCGGTGTCGGTCACAACTTCGACGTCGGGCACTGTATATAAATAGCAATATGGATTGGATCCATACAACAGGCAAGATAGCATAATCTATGTTAAGCAGGAGAAAACACGAGTGATCATGTGGCAGTGACAGCGCTTGTGTGACTGCGGATAATAGCTCACTGATTTGCTACAGCCGACTGTGATGGCATATTAATGTAACGTGACCCATGTGGCTACCCAATTCTCCTGAGCAATGTTCTAAAACTCATCGCTGGCATGTGCCCAGAAACCAATGCACTCCAACCACGTGTTGTGGCAGTTGCAGTACCTGGAATATTGCAGAATGAAGCATGACAAGGCTGCTGATGGAATGGAGAAATTGTGCACATGGTATATAGGATAGGTCAATTTATGTGAATTCAACAACAGGCAAGCGACCATTTAGTGTAATGTTTTTTAAGCTAGTGTAATGTTTTAAGCCTATAGTGATCTAGTGTGATCTAGTGGTGAGGTCGAGCTTAGGGTAACTTATCCGTAAATCCTGGCTTCATCCAATTCCCGGGAGGTCAACCCCCTCCCCCCCCCCCCCATCCCGATTGAGTTGATTCAAACAGTGAAAACTAGGGGTCAAAAACGGTAACCCCCATCCCATGTTATGACCCTGAAACCCGTCTTAGACTGTCATATTTAGATAAATTTGTTTTGGCGCTTCAAAAACTTAACCCTGCATTAGATAGTAGGACTGTGCAAGAACTTCACCCATTTAAGTCATTTAATATCACCTCGCAATTAATGAAACCTTATTTTGAGATACACAGTGGACTTCCAAGCTTATCATTAAATCATGGAAATAATATCAAAAGAAAGAAATACAAAGAAGACATACGTTACATTCTTGGCCTCCTTTCGTTCGCGAATACTGCCTCAGATTAGACGCGACTTTCTTTTGCTATCTAACGACTCATTAGATTAAAATTAAGTTATTGTCAGCAGAGGCTCCCGTCTGGATTAAGGACGACTTAAGGGAAGTGCTGAGTTCAGTCAAAAGCATTTCATTGTTTTGACATTCTAATTCACGTTTGAGGTCGTTGCTAGATCAAACTTCAAAGACATTTTGATAATGATTTTACAAGACAGGTAATAATATTATAAATATCTTATGTAGGCAAAAAACTCATAAGCAATACTGGTACCCTGTTTTTTTCTTTCTTTCTTTTTGTGAAGGCAAACTCTTCCTTTTTTTTTAGCAAATTTCTTTAATTATTAATAGTTTGATGTAATATTTGTGATTTTACCAAGTAAACATGGAGAAGTAACATTCAATGTATGTCCATGATAAGTTAACAGTGGTCTTACTAGGGAGGTTGCCGTAGGCGAGGTGATAGCAACACTGTCAAACGATGTCAAACGATGTAGAAACGACGCTGGCCCAACTTGGAATGCTAAAAGCATACATATATATATCTAGGCTGGGTTGGAAAAGCATTAAAATCTCAGTAGTGCGGTTAGTCGTTGTTAATAAGTTAGTCACTGCTTGACCAATTATAACCATCCAAGTACAATTTTTTGTCCAATGTAAGTGACACCATTTGGTCAATTCAAGCATGTGTTGCATATGTCATTATTTGTTACTATGTTTTCACTAATAATTTAGATTTAATTAACTTATAGTTGTTATAGTCATGCCTGGGTGTTTTATTTTATTTTATTTTTTACTTCTAGCATTCACTGATATCTATTCACATGCAAGTGTTTGATTGTTTTTAGACGGCTTTGTCAGCTAAAACGGAGAGACTGCGAGACGCCGTGCGGTGCCTGCTTTCTTGTGCTGGCACCGCAACCTCCGACAGTGTGCGCCTTCCGCCAGAGGGGGACACCTGCTCAGAATCCATGGCATTGAAGCCGAGACAAGACGATCCCTCCGAGGTCAGTTGGTAATTCATTCAGTCAATCAGTCACCTAGTCAACCAGAAAGTGATCCAGAACCTCTTTTATATTTTCTTTATACAAGATTTTGTGACTTGTAGGATGGTGACTAGTGTCACTGGGGTGTAAGGTGCGTGTTGAAGTTCATTCAAATTTCGAGTGAATTTCAATTGAAGTTAGTTCGAGTGAACTTAATTCGAAGTTCTACTGGCTAAAGACATAACTAGCAAGTGAAGTCCGGTTTCATGTAGGTAAAGGAGGGGGTGGAGGGGAGGCAGGGAGGAGGGGGAGAGGGTGTAGGGAGGCAGGGGAGGCAGGGAAGGAGGGGGAGGAGGGGGAGGAGGGGGAGGAGGGGGAAGGCACTCGACCTGTCACCAACGAGGGTGGGGTGGGGGTTTGTCTTACGGACCCCATAGTTTTACTATTTATGAATATCGCGGGGAAAACGGGGAGGAGTTCTGTCCCCAAATACTCCCCCTTATAGCTACGCCCCTGGAGTGGTGTAATGAGATGCATTTACACACATCTGTTGCCAAGTATATGGATCATGAGAAATGATTGCTTCAATGGAGCGGCTCTTCTAGATTGATAGAATACTTACTTCTAACACAGAATAAGGCGCAAAACAAAAATATATCATGCTGAATGTTAATCAGTAACATACATTATGTTGAATGTGGTTTTCTAAGAAATGTTGGCTGACATCTGCAGAACAATTAAAAAATTGCTTTGAACAGCTTCGTGATAAGTAATTCAATGATTTTATGCAGACTGAATCAACATAAAATTGTATAACGCGATATTAATGGTAGAAAGCACATCGATTGTGGCATTAACTAAGTCATTCGACCATATTTGATCTGTATGCATATACTATTTTCCGTGCTCGGAAGAATATTGAGCATTTTGTTAACCTAGTCCAAGCGGGGCGTAGAAGGCTATGTAGATAACAGTTCAGTTACCTTATAAAATTGTTATTCTGTTTTCAATGAACAACTTATTTTTGGTCTACTGTATTGTTTTTGTCGTCGTTAATTTTTCAAAACTTTATTTTCCTGGCACATCAATGGTAACACTGCATGCATTGCTAAGGTAAATGGTGTCACTCTTCTATATATGACTCGACAATTTAGCACTTCCAAAACTTTCATGAAATGTGATTGCGCGGATGAACTCACGAAGAGCTGTAAATATGTCATGCCCATGCAAAACACCAGGGGGAGACCACCACCTCTGCTGCAATTGCACCGTAACAGCGCCAGGTGCCCAGAACATCATTTCCAGCTATAGATGAGTTCGTGTGGGGTCAAGTTTTGTCCAGGGGCATAAACTCACGGTGTTCAGGAATATGAGAATTGTATATGGCACCAATGTGGCCTTAGCCTACCTATCTAGCTAACTATTATACCTGTACCAAATAATTCACAAGCTATGGATTGCACTGAAATGCCAGTGTCTCTCAGCCTTGATAATGCTGTCACAGTAGAAGCTCAAGTGTTTCAGCTGTCACAACTGTCACAAGCACAAAACAATTCAAAGGTATCACTGATGTCACATTGGACTAGAGTGCACTCGATTTCCATTCGACCAGAAGTACTGAAGGATCATACGTACATCTGATGTTTTGTGCAGCCTTTTTTTCATCTAGAATAGTTAAAATTTAATACTTCCGTGCATTTATACTCTGCTAGAACTGCATACACTTTCTTTGCCATCTATCGCAGCAGTTGCGGTCTCGGAATTGGTGAATGCTCGGAACAGTGTTGTTAGTGTACTTACCTAGTGCACTTCGAGTGCCTTTGTAATGAGCCTAGAAATGCACTGAATTACTGCCGAATATTAAGGCATATTATGTTTCGGCCCTTGTTGTATACCATCAACTACCAACGTTTTCCTGATGTTCTATTAAGGTGTGGGGGGCAGAGATTTACAGTTCTTGGCTGATGATACGTATTTATCATATCTGTCATAAGAAAAAAAAAAAATTGAATCATATTAGGTACATTTTACAGTCTATTTTAGTAGTGAGCTCTTCACGTTATTGGCTCATCAATATCTTGCCGGGTCACATGGGTTGATTGATTTTTGTCGGATTAATCCTTTAATGTCACGATAATGTTTCATCATGCCTTGTCAGCTCTGTGATAACTGCCTTAAATTGGCTCTGGCAGGTTTGTCAAGAAAAAAGCCTGGCACGACCAAAAGGCCTAGGCCTGTGTTTAATTAATGGGAGAAGGGCTGGGTTCATCCCCACACAGTAATTCATAACAGTTAGAAAGGTTTATTGTGAAAGCAGTATCATGTGCATGTACGTGTGGTTTAGGATTGATGTTTTATAATTATTTAACATACCTTTAACAATAAATATTTAGTTTAAAGCAGTTTTCCAAAACTCAGTCTGAATATTATATGCAAAATCCATACTTTGTTCATACTTTTTTCAGGACAGATGTTTGTAAGTCTACAACATACGGCGCATACATTGCAATAATAATACTGTGTTGTACTTTGCAAAGAAACTGTGATGGGGCAAAATATGCGGTTAAATAAAGGTCAGGTTGGTGCTATCTAGGCGGGCAGCTAGTGAATTCTGTAACTGATGCCGCAATGCACAGATGTTTTACCTTTTATGTGTACAATATCATATTTTGAAAATATCTATTGAGATGAGTTGAAGATTCGTCGTGGGGCTTTCATTGTAAGCCACATTTACATTAGCAATTTGAGCCAACACTGATTGGGTTGGTTGCCTGAGAAGAAACTATGGCTTCAGAACATCATATAGATTATCTTTAATGTAGTCACAGAATAAGAATAATACCTGCTAGTGTTAGAATTTAATGGGGTGTAATTGGCATTCTGGTGGGTAATTACTTCTCTTGGGAAGACAGAGTAAGTGATCTAGAGACATGTCAGAAGAAAGACACTGTCATCAGAGCAAAGTCCGTTTTCTTGTCTCCCAGCACAACAGAATGTCCTAATTGACTGGTGCCTAATTATCTTTTAAACAGGCTTCGTTTACCTATTTACAGTAACTATTGTACTTAAAAGGATGTCATTTAGTATTACCAAAAAACACTCTTAGAAGTTGACATAGACAAAAAGAGATCTTCATTTAGTACTACTTAACCACACAGGTCTTTGTCAGTCCTCTTTTGGGTGGTCTAGTGGTAAGATGCTCGCCTGTTCCTCTGAAGGACCCGGGTTTAATCCCATGCCCCACACACCCTTCATGAGCAACATCCCAGCTGCATGTCGTTCGGATGAGACGTTAAATTGGCGGTCCCTTATACTCAGTGTCTATGCTGAGGCAAGTAAAAGATCACACTCATGGGGTAAATGTGTAACATGGGTGGACTCCTCCTCTCTTTCACCTTATCAATCAACCCTCGATAACTTGCCTTTCAAGGCTGCACTTTCAATTTCTATCTTTGTATCTATTTATCTATCTATCTATGACCTAAATATCTCACAACGTTGTTTACAAGACTGATACTATGAGGTTCACACTCTATTGCGGGAAAACCTCGTGGGTTCACCAGCCCAACCTCACCACTCATGAAGTTCAAGGCTCTGAATCACACAGTTATTAGGTTTTATTATAATTCTTGATGCACAAAACATGGCACATGGCATGCAGTGAAGACAAAATTAAAGGCAGGAATATCAGCAGTAAGATTTATCATTGAAAACATAAGAACTTTTAGGGTACTTGATAAAAGTTGGGTTTAACTTGCTTACACGACTGAAACCCATTTTGCATTGGTCAATGAAAAAAAGGCAGAAATTATTCTGACACTAAAATATTTCCTTGCTCAAGAACACAGAGCTGACTCATAGTTACAGTTATCAAAGCTGGCTAAAAAAAGTCCATGTCCCGACTTGCTTATTAGATTGTCATCCTAGATGTTTTTTTGCATCAGCTAGTGGCCAGGAAACATCAGGTACATATTGGTAATTCAGTATTCTTTAAATAAGGCTGTCGTTAAAGATCAATTATTCTCCTACAAGTAAATTGTGCTATTGTTCTGAGCGGGATAGGACTATAACCTACAAAAATGTTAGTTGACTGCCAACTACGCAGGTTACATTAATAACTATTACTCTGATTTTTTTTCTTTGACTATTGACCATTTTTAGTTAATGCCTGTGTACCTACAGTAAAACATCACAATTAGGGCCGATTTTAAGTAAAGAAGCTGAAGACTTGTGCGCCACAACACAGGGTCCAGGAGCTATACTGTTCTGCGCAAATATAAAATAAGCCTTACATCATTGGAAATAAGGATACTCTTCGACTTTGATTGATCCTTCTTATATAAGTGCCTCTTTTATAACAGCCATGGCACTGACTCAATCGCTGGTATATTAATATTTGTATATAAAGCTAAAGGATGAAATCACAAGCCAAACTACGGACAATTGGATAAGAGCCAAAGGCTGCCATGGGAGACTCGTGTGAACATATGCTGCTCGAAATAACTTCGCTAATGGAGCTATGAATTACCAAGGGACATTGGTTTAATAATTCTATACAACGACTTTAAGTTGACCATGCTTGTTACTTGTCAATTAAGCCAGTTTCAGGTTTCTCTTGATTCCTACATAGTACATTGAATGTATGCTGAGGACACTTTGGCCTACAGATTAAGATGTTCAACTTTTAAGCGAAAGTTGTGGGTTCAAATCCTACCTATAACATTAATGATCTCCATTGTCATTTTATGTGTGTCATTTCCTTGAAATGTTACTCATCCTGAACTGAGGTAATGACCTATTGCAGCTTTCTCTCAAATTATGAGGATATAAGGTATGCCTGCTTACTAATTACAACTAATTTGAAGACATAATGATAGATGCTGACAAGGCAGTGTTTGTCGTAACTGCATCAAGTGGCAGTTTTCAGACCTTCAGAAATGACACCTTTATTAGAGTCTATGTCTTGGCCTAATCGACCAACTTCCGTTTGGAATAGAAGCGTAATTCTCTGTCACATCTTGGAGAAATAGAGGTCAGCTCAACTCGAGGTTCTATAAATAACTTTGTTGGTTTCACAATTGGTCAATTTTCTTAAAACGGCGCAAAATTGTGGAAGGAATTACCTCCTTGGGCTAAGACTATTACTGATAAGAATTATTTTAATGGAAAGGTCAAAGGTTACATGAACAGTCAAGCACACTATGCGGAGGCGCTTGACCATGGTCATCACTAAGTATTTTATGAATCAAATATCAAATTGTATATGCGCATCATGTACATTGCACTTTAACGACTCAATCTTGCGTTCAAGTAGGACCACACTGGAATTTAAGTCAGTTTCTGACTTTGTGTGCTATCCTAGGTCCTTCATGTATTAGTAACTTATATTGTAATATGCTTTATACTTCCAAATAAAATCAATCAATCATTTAATTCATTCAATCAATCTATTAACAGATATATGTATTTAATTCTTTTGGACAATCTTGTTCAAAACTTTAGCGTTGGTAATGTCCGGACCGATAAAGCTAGCAGAAGTATATTTTATTTTTTTGGAATGTAACATCATTACTGAATAAACCTAGTGTCGTACAGAGTTTTAAAAAGACAACAAGGCATGCATTTTGCCTATATATTGTCCAATTAAGTGCATTGTATTTGGTCATTATTTCTTAAAAAGTCTTCATCTGGAAGCTAGAATATAACCCACAATGTGCCAAAGAGCTCTGATTGAGTGATTGATTATCACCTGACCCCCATAACACATGTTTTTTGCAAGCCTCAACATCATTATACCGCCCATGATCGATAATAGTGCTAGTTAGTGGAGTATTAGCAGGTGAATCTGTACCGAATATCCTCCAGTACGAAGGACAGTTGACTTCACATTTTGCCATCACACAAAACGGAACAGATGTGCTCTGGAAAGCTTGTAATCTGGAAGCTTGTAAACGCACAAAAATGGAAAATCGCATTGTGCCATTCGCTTGTAGTCAGGTTATTCCTAAACTGTGACTGCTTGAATGCTCAAGAACAATATTATATTGTTTTTTATTCATTTATCATTTATACTCGAGTTGTTAGTGCTAGGTGATATAAAGCACGTGTGTACTGTATCCATCAACATGACTGGTCCAGGTACATCCGGTTCTGCAGAGTGGTGCTCATATCGACTGATGACCTCTAACGTTCTTGATAAGTGTCAAGGTCACACAAAAGTCTTGGGCAAAATGTTAAGTTTGTTTTCGATCAGCTGCTGAGCGATAAAAATTGCCAAAAATGTATAATGTAGAAGTTCAGAATTGCGCCATTCAAGTAGGACAACTATGAGCTTTGGTTCCTTTAGTAGCCATATTGTATCACTTCTTGGAGGCTTTTAGACCCTAGATGCTGCAGGCTACATGTTACAGTTGATGCATCGACTCCAGGTGACATCATGCGAATCCAGAACTTCAAGTGACTGCCTTAACCAATGGGAGTCCTGGATTCCAATGACATCTTCTGGAGTTTAGTTTCAAAGTCTATAAAACTGCTGTAATGGAATGGTCCACGTTTTCTCTATACCTTCTGAATTAGCTTTCCTCCCAGACAAGGCGTTCACTGTTTATAGGAGGAACAATCTTCCGTAACATGCTTAATAACAGTGAGATATGAAGTAGGAGTGCGAGTATGTACATGTACTTTGATGTCATAACTTGTTATTGAGGCAAATGAAAAGACAGCCTGGGGTGCAGAGTCTGATAATACAGCCCTTTGTTGAGATGCTTGGCCTTTGAGGAGGCTGATAGAATCCCTGGGCAATATTGGAGCAGTGCACATCACACGGACTGACGTCTGCTGCAAACCTTCTCTCATCGTTATTGTGACGTCATAGACGTCTCATATGCAGCGTCTTCTCGTGCGTTGACGCTATCACAATGACGTAAGCATGCGTTGGTTTGGTCTTGGAAAAGAACGAAAGAAAGAAAAAAAGAAGTCGCCTGCATTCAAATTTCTGATTCATTTTAGGATATACGTCTATACCTGCTGCATAGTACATAGATAGATCTAAAGGCTTGGAAGCTGGGTCGATAGATCAGACGGTTCTCCCAAAATAGACCCCACACACTCACGAGCGTAAACTGCTTCTCGCCTTGCCTCCCATTGCAGCTGAGCCGCTGCGGTTCAATATGCATTCTCAACAAACACGGTTGTGCCAAGCAGCACTATGGCTGCCTGGGTAACCTGCCACAATCGTGGCTGCAGAATGTCACCTGTGGATTTAGAGTGATCTGCACAGTGATCCGGAGTAGCCGGCAGCCTCAATGTGACGGACGCACCACGTTGCCTTATAGAATGCTGAGACGCTGGGAAGGCTGTCACAACGGGCGTTGTGTGAATGCTGCATGCTGCGGCGCTCGGCAAAAGCAACACGTGGGCTGGGACGTACCTCCACGAGTGTCAGTCGCGCGTCTCGGAGCGTCGTAGCAGCACGTGCAGCTGGCCTCTCCAAACAAGGAGTAGCATTCTGCAGGACTCTTCTATTTGCTGACCATTGGATTTACTGATCTGAAGCACGCGTGGATACCATTTGGGAGTCTGGCATTTGTGCAGTAAATCTAGCAAGGTAAGCAAAATTACCATGCACCAGTGCAGGGGGTGTTTCATTGAGCAAGCATTGATCAAAACATCTAATGTGTTTTCACACCTTTTCTCTGATTCACGAATAGCGATGCACGTGCACTGTAACTCTGCAATCACATCAAATAGTCCCAGCATGGACACAGGAGAGCAGACACATTTCAATCATGCTCAGCCATGCAAATGTCATTTTATGATTTGTCTGCAGGTGACTAAAATCACCCACACATGAGCGTGTTCACATGATGGAGTCAAATGTCATCTAGGTGGGCTACCTGCAGAATCCTTGCATCCAATCAATGGGTGATTAAGAGTTGATGGATGGATGGGCTAATGTGCTTTGTGGCCTACTTGCTCCCGGTCTCATGGAATACTAATTGGATTTGTCAAAGGTCAAAGGTCATTAATTGATGTATTAGTATTCTCGTTGGGTCATTTATTCATTGGAGTCAAGTTTCTTCGTTTCATTAAGCCAGGTGAATGGTCCCTTTTCTCTTTATTTTTCTATTATTTTATGTAATGGATTTTTGCAAATCACGAAAGTGACTTTTGCTATAATCAACTTGTGCTTGTAAGTAATCACTTTGGCCCTATTGTTATGCCACGTATTACACGATTTAACCAAGACTGATTGTTGACTTATACAAACGAGAACATGTTCATTCAATACAACTTATCTTGTTACTGGATGTGGGGACTCGTCTCGTCCCTGGTTTCCTGAAAAGTTTAAACCCTCTGTAGGTGGAAGTTCAATATTTTCTTGTAACAGTAGCAATGTATTTCACGGCAGCTGATGTCACTAGCAGTGCTTTTAACGCAGAGAGTGTACGTGTCATTGTTTAATGCAGCTAAAATATATTGCATTGCAGCAAAGGTAATTGTGCAGTGATGAGACTAAAGCCCCTGTCACACGGGCCGGTTGTGCCGTAGTGAACCCGTAGTATTACGTAATAGTTGCGGAAATCGCTACCCGGCTCGAAGCCGGCGGCCCCAATACGGCCACCCGTGGATACCCGTGGATACCCGTCAAGCACCCGTGGGACCCTTGGCCAAGCCGCGAAACCCGGCCCCGGTAGCCGGTTGTGCCATGCTTGCATGGCACAACCGTAGAAATCTCACGGGTGAAAAAAAAAAAAAAAAAAAACCGTGGAAGCCGGCGGGTGACCCGTAGAAGCCGGCGGGTGACCCGTAAAAGCCGGCGGGTGACCCGTAGAAGCCGGCGGGCGACCCGTAGAACCCGCCAATTAACCGTCCCTAAATTCACCCTTTAGTAAAGCCGGCGGCTTGTTGAGGGGTTCTACGGTTAACCCGCCGGCTTTGACGGTTAACCCGACGGCTTTGACGGTTAGCCCGGCGGCTTCCACGGTTAACCCGCCGGCTTGCATAGCAAGCAATCGTGTTTGCCCAGTGTCATCCTGTGTGGATCCAATGCGACGCAATGACGCAATGAGCTGGGTTTATTATGTAATCACAGCGGGGTACGTTATCCAGGCAGTATATAAAGATTGACCAGTGGCTATCAGATCATTCAGCATCTTGCTACCAAATTGAGAAGACAAAGAATACACTACTCCAGAAAATATTTTTTATCATGCCGATGAAGAAAAGTACTGCACCTAGGACCAGGACAACTGCAGTTCCTGCTGAGGACACAGAGAAATCGCTTTCTTCACTTCAAGCCAGCGATGATGAAGTATCTTCTGCTTCATCAAAGAAGAAGAGTGCTCTTCCTGTGAAGGAGAAGATGGCGAAGAAGTCTGCACCTGCCAAGCGGACTGTACCTGCCAAGAGACGAAAAATTGCCACGAGGTCATCCTCAGATGCTGCCAGCACGGATGAGTCCCAGAAGTCTGCTCCTGCGCCTGCTCCTGCGCCTGCTCCTGCGCCTGCTCCTGCACCTGCGCCTGCTCCTGCACCTGCGCCTGCTTCTGCACCTGCAACTTCTCCTGACACTTCACCTGCTCGCTCTGCAGGTCCTGTATCACCTGTTTTCTCAGGTAGAGGAAATGAGCCTCGGAAGAAGCAGGATAAGCTCTTCCTGCCACACCAGGATGAACAGGAAGTTGCGGATTGGTACAGGGACCACCCGATATTTTATGACCGGACCATATCGGATTACAAGGACACCGGGAAGAAGACGGCCCTCCTTAATGCAATGGCTGCCAAGTTGAGTGTTCCCTGCACCGGTTTGCAACTCAGGACTTGGCTTGAATCCATCAGGACTAGTGCCGGAAAACTTATGAGGCAGGGGCCATCCGGAACTGCCAAGAGAAATCCCACGGAGAAAGAACAGTGGATATGTGCCAACTTCGGATTTCTAGTTGACCATATCACTAGAATTCCCAGTCGACAAGGAAGCAATGTTCTTTCAAAAAGACTTGCAAAAGACAACAGCAGCAGTGCTGCAGAAGAATTCGGGCCCCTGGAGATTTCGGATGACCCGGATGTTTCCATGGATATCCCCCCAGCTCCTGCCAAGCGTTCCAAGGGCGGCCCCTACAAGAAACGTAGACAGGAACCCCAGGAGGAACCCCATCAGCAAAGGAGAATGGACGAGCTCATGGAATTGGCCAGGAGCTCAACAGGTGCCCTGCAGGCATCTTTTCATCAAATGGCTGCTGCTGCTCCTCCTCCTCCTCCTCGTCATCCAGTAGATCTCCACGAAAGGAGAATCCGGGCGATGGGAGACTACATCGTTGCGGAGTGCCTGATGATGGACACGGACACATTCGATGACTTTCATACGCAGCTGATGCCTATGATTTTCCAATTAAAAGGAAACCTTATGAGGAACAGAAGGCAGCCACAGCAACCCCAGCACCAGCAGCACCAGCAGCAGCACCACCAGCAGCAGCACCAGCAGCAGCACCAGCAGCAGTTCTTCGCTCCTCCTCCTCCTCCTCCTCCTGGGCTTCAGTACACGACCATCCTGAGTCCACAAAAGAATTGGCCACCTGCAACTGCAGCTGGACCATCTTCACTGCCTCCTTCTGGCCCTCCGTCGATGATTTCTGAAATGCCACCTAGTAGCTCAACACCACTCAATATGAGCCAGTATCTCAACTTGTAGACAACCAACTTGTAGACAACCCCGGCCTTTTTCAAGGCCAAACAACCACGGCCTTTTTCGAGGCCAAACAACCCCGGCCTTTTTCAAGGCCACCAAATCCTCCCAAAAGAGCACGCCTTGTACACATATTTGTGTTAACAAGCAATCAAAAAAAAAAGTTCCCAAAACCCTCCAAACTTTCCTCTATCTTTGTCCAAAAAATAATAATATTTTAGTACAAAATAAACTTGTTCATATTTCCTTTGGATTAGATCACAATATTTCTTTATTATACACTTGAACTATCTTTCAGTAGATTGCATATTATCACACTTTACTGTTTTCATATTTCTTTAGCAAACAAATTTGTTACTAACTTAATAATTTTGAGCAAAGAAGACACCATTTTTTTGGTTCAGAAGTGCCGTAGTTGTTTCTTGTTCAGAAGTGCCGTACTTTTTTTTTGTTCAGAAGTGCCGTAGTTGTGTCTTGTTCAGAAGTGCCGTATTATTTTTTTTGCTTCAGAACTGCCGTAGTTTTTTCTATTATACTGCAATGAAAATAATGAAAGTACGGCACTTCTGAACAAAAAAAAAAGTACGGCACTTCTGAACAAGAAACAACTACGGCACTTCTGAACCAAAAAAATATTTTGTGTGGGTCAGACAGGAACTTTTTTTTTATTACACAAGAAGTGTACATGGTCTGCTCTTTTGGGAGGATTTGGTGGCCTTGAAAAAGGCCGGGGTTGTTTTGTGGTTTCTTTATTATACCATGTCATCTTGCCATGGCACACTTCCTTCCTCTGAATTAACATAGTCTACCAGGTACTGCCGTTGACTCTTGGCTGCACCAGTCATTGAATGGCCTCTAGTGGGTGGTGGCATTTCATCAATTTCTCCAGCTGCCCTCCAAATTCCTGGGGTGATTAGATGTGTGACTGGATCTTCCTGGTCCACCATGTTGTTCTGGGCAGTTGGATACCTTACTCTCATCAGATTGTGGAGGCAGCAGCATGCAAGGACTATGGATTCCACTGTCTTGGTCCTCTGTGGCATTGTAGTCAGGAGACACCTGAACCTTGCTGCAAGGATCCCAAATGCATTTTCCACAATTCTTCTTGCCCGGGAGAGTCGGTAATTGTATATCCTCTGCTCCTTGGTCATGTTTCTTAGGGGCAGTGGCTTCATCAGCCAGGTTTTCAAAGGAAAGGCATCATCTCCGACAATGAAGTAGGGAAGAGGTCTTTCACCAGGAACGATTGGTTCAGGTGGCGGTAACCCAAGGGTCCCTTCTTCAAGTGCTTCCCTCAGGACTGTCGTGCTAAATACTCCTCCGTCCGATCCAGCTCCGTTAGCTCCACAGTCTACATTAAGGAACTTGTAGTCAGCATCCACAAGAGCCATGAGTACAATGGAGTGGTATCCCTTGTAGTTGTAGTACACGGAACCACCTTTGGGAGGACATCTGATGGCCACATGCTTTCCATCAATGGCTCCAACACAATGAGGAAAGTTCCATCTCGAAAAGAATAGTTCAGCGACTTTTCTCCACTCTTCTGGAGTTGAGGGGCAGGTCAGGAGTTCTTCGGAATACTCTGCAATTATGGCTTCACAGACTTCTCGAATTATCAAGCTGATGGTGTTGTGGGCCACTCTAAAGCCATACATGAGGGACTTGTAGCTGTTTCCAGTTGCCAAATAGCGCAGGGTGATGGCAAGTCTGTGTCCTGGGTCCAAAGCTTCCCTCATACAGCTGTTTTGTTTTCTAATCCTATGACCAATTTTGCCAACGATCTCTCGGAAAATGGCTGGTTCCATTCTCATAAAGTTGGTATAACTTGGGGTGTCTTCCTGGAGCAGTTCTCTCAGTAGACGATCATAATATCCCATCTGAGGTCTTCTCAACAGCCAAGGCTTCACCCAAAACCTCCTCCTCCTCCTCCTCCTGGCTGCCAGTTCTCTTTCTTCTTCTCTCTTCCTCTCCTCCTCCTCCTCCTCAGCTAGTGCTTCCATACAAGCAAGTTGTAAAATAAGTGTATAATTGGCCTGAGCAGCTAGTAGTAGCAAGGCTCTATTTCGTTGGGGTTGATGCATGTACATGGTCTTTCCTCTTCAGCAGCCGGAGACAGAATGATGGAGAACAACAGATGCAGCCCCTATTTATACATTTTTGGCAAATTCCACGAGATAGCCAGCCGCCGGGTTAACCCGTGGAAGCCGGCGGGTGACCCGTGGAAGCCGCCGGGCAACCCGTGGAAGCCGCCGGGCAACCCGTGGAAGCCGCCGGGCTACCCCTGGAAGCCGTCAACTAATTTGCCGTACCCGGCAGTAACCCGTGAAAGCCGGCGGGTAACCCGGCGGGTAACCCGTAGATCACGGCGGGTTTACCCGTAGAACCCGGCGGGTTACCCGCCGGGTGCTGCCCCGCCCCTTTTTGCTGCCGCTAAACCGGCGGAAAGAGCTGTTACATAACTATTACGTAATACTACGGGTTCACTACGGCACAACCGGCCCGTGTGACAGGGGCTTTAAGCCCCTGTCACACGGGCCGGTTGTGCCGTAGTGAACCCGTAGTATTACGTAATAGTTGCGGAAATCGCTACCCGGCTCGAAGCCGGCGGCCCCAATACGGCCACCCGTGGATACCCGTGGATACCCGTCAAGCACCCGTGGGACCCTTGGCCAAGCCGCGAAACCCGGCCCCGGTAGCCGGTTGTGCCATGCTTGCATGGCACAACCGTAGAAATCTCACGGGTGAAAAAAAAAAAAAAAAAAAACCGTGGAAGCCGGCGGGTGACCCGTAGAAGCCGGCGGGTGACCCGTAAAAGCCGGCGGGTGACCCGTAGAAGCCGGCGGGCGACCCGTAGAACCCGCCAATTAACCGTCCCTAAATTCACCCTTTAGTAAAGCCGGCGGCTTGTTGAGGGGTTCTACGGTTAACCCGCCGGCTTTGACGGTTAACCCGACGGCTTTGACGGTTAGCCCGGCGGCTTCCACGGTTAACCCGCCGGCTTGCATAGCAAGCAATCGTGTTTGCCCAGTGTCATCCTGTGTGGATCCAATGCGACGCAATGACGCAATGAGCTGGGTTTATTATGTAATCACAGCGGGGTACGTTATCCAGGCAGTATATAAAGATTGACCAGTGGCTATCAGATCATTCAGCATCTTGCTACCAAATTGAGAAGACAAAGAATACACTACTCCAGAAAATATTTTTTATCATGCCGATGAAGAAAAGTACTGCACCTAGGACCAGGACAACTGCAGTTCCTGCTGAGGACACAGAGAAATCGCTTTCTTCACTTCAAGCCAGCGATGATGAAGTATCTTCTGCTTCATCAAAGAAGAAGAGTGCTCTTCCTGTGAAGGAGAAGATGGCGAAGAAGTCTGCACCTGCCAAGCGGACTGTACCTGCCAAGAGACGAAAAATTGCCACGAGGTCATCCTCAGATGCTGCCAGCACGGATGAGTCCCAGAAGTCTGCTCCTGCGCCTGCTCCTGCGCCTGCTCCTGCGCCTGCTCCTGCACCTGCGCCTGCTCCTGCACCTGCGCCTGCTTCTGCACCTGCAACTTCTCCTGACACTTCACCTGCTCGCTCTGCAGGTCCTGTATCACCTGTTTTCTCAGGTAGAGGAAATGAGCCTCGGAAGAAGCAGGATAAGCTCTTCCTGCCACACCAGGATGAACAGGAAGTTGCGGATTGGTACAGGGACCACCCGATATTTTATGACCGGACCATATCGGATTACAAGGACACCGGGAAGAAGACGGCCCTCCTTAATGCAATGGCTGCCAAGTTGAGTGTTCCCTGCACCGGTTTGCAACTCAGGACTTGGCTTGAATCCATCAGGACTAGTGCCGGAAAACTTATGAGGCAGGGGCCATCCGGAACTGCCAAGAGAAATCCCACGGAGAAAGAACAGTGGATATGTGCCAACTTCGGATTTCTAGTTGACCATATCACTAGAATTCCCAGTCGACAAGGAAGCAATGTTCTTTCAAAAAGACTTGCAAAAGACAACAGCAGCAGTGCTGCAGAAGAATTCGGGCCCCTGGAGATTTCGGATGACCCGGATGTTTCCATGGATATCCCCCCAGCTCCTGCCAAGCGTTCCAAGGGCGGCCCCTACAAGAAACGTAGACAGGAACCCCAGGAGGAACCCCATCAGCAAAGGAGAATGGACGAGCTCATGGAATTGGCCAGGAGCTCAACAGGTGCCCTGCAGGCATCTTTTCATCAAATGGCTGCTGCTGCTCCTCCTCCTCCTCCTCGTCATCCAGTAGATCTCCACGAAAGGAGAATCCGGGCGATGGGAGACTACATCGTTGCGGAGTGCCTGATGATGGACACGGACACATTCGATGACTTTCATACGCAGCTGATGCCTATGATTTTCCAATTAAAAGGAAACCTTATGAGGAACAGAAGGCAGCCACAGCAACCCCAGCACCAGCAGCACCAGCAGCAGCACCACCAGCAGCAGCACCAGCAGCAGCACCAGCAGCAGTTCTTCGCTCCTCCTCCTCCTCCTCCTCCTGGGCTTCAGTACACGACCATCCTGAGTCCACAAAAGAATTGGCCACCTGCAACTGCAGCTGGACCATCTTCACTGCCTCCTTCTGGCCCTCCGTCGATGATTTCTGAAATGCCACCTAGTAGCTCAACACCACTCAATATGAGCCAGTATCTCAACTTGTAGACAACCAACTTGTAGACAACCCCGGCCTTTTTCAAGGCCAAACAACCACGGCCTTTTTCGAGGCCAAACAACCCCGGCCTTTTTCAAGGCCACCAAATCCTCCCAAAAGAGCACGCCTTGTACACATATTTGTGTTAACAAGCAATCAAAAAAAAAAGTTCCCAAAACCCTCCAAACTTTCCTCTATCTTTGTCCAAAAAATAATAATATTTTAGTACAAAATAAACTTGTTCATATTTCCTTTGGATTAGATCACAATATTTCTTTATTATACACTTGAACTATCTTTCAGTAGATTGCATATTATCACACTTTACTGTTTTCATATTTCTTTAGCAAACAAATTTGTTACTAACTTAATAATTTTGAGCAAAGAAGACACCATTTTTTTGGTTCAGAAGTGCCGTAGTTGTTTCTTGTTCAGAAGTGCCGTACTTTTTTTTTGTTCAGAAGTGCCGTAGTTGTGTCTTGTTCAGAAGTGCCGTATTATTTTTTTTGCTTCAGAACTGCCGTAGTTTTTTCTATTATACTGCAATGAAAATAATGAAAGTACGGCACTTCTGAACAAAAAAAAAAGTACGGCACTTCTGAACAAGAAACAACTACGGCACTTCTGAACCAAAAAAATATTTTGTGTGGGTCAGACAGGAACTTTTTTTTTATTACACAAGAAGTGTACATGGTCTGCTCTTTTGGGAGGATTTGGTGGCCTTGAAAAAGGCCGGGGTTGTTTTGTGGTTTCTTTATTATACCATGTCATCTTGCCATGGCACACTTCCTTCCTCTGAATTAACATAGTCTACCAGGTACTGCCGTTGACTCTTGGCTGCACCAGTCATTGAATGGCCTCTAGTGGGTGGTGGCATTTCATCAATTTCTCCAGCTGCCCTCCAAATTCCTGGGGTGATTAGATGTGTGACTGGATCTTCCTGGTCCACCATGTTGTTCTGGGCAGTTGGATACCTTACTCTCATCAGATTGTGGAGGCAGCAGCATGCAAGGACTATGGATTCCACTGTCTTGGTCCTCTGTGGCATTGTAGTCAGGAGACACCTGAACCTTGCTGCAAGGATCCCAAATGCATTTTCCACAATTCTTCTTGCCCGGGAGAGTCGGTAATTGTATATCCTCTGCTCCTTGGTCATGTTTCTTAGGGGCAGTGGCTTCATCAGCCAGGTTTTCAAAGGAAAGGCATCATCTCCGACAATGAAGTAGGGAAGAGGTCTTTCACCAGGAACGATTGGTTCAGGTGGCGGTAACCCAAGGGTCCCTTCTTCAAGTGCTTCCCTCAGGACTGTCGTGCTAAATACTCCTCCGTCCGATCCAGCTCCGTTAGCTCCACAGTCTACATTAAGGAACTTGTAGTCAGCATCCACAAGAGCCATGAGTACAATGGAGTGGTATCCCTTGTAGTTGTAGTACACGGAACCACCTTTGGGAGGACATCTGATGGCCACATGCTTTCCATCAATGGCTCCAACACAATGAGGAAAGTTCCATCTCGAAAAGAATAGTTCAGCGACTTTTCTCCACTCTTCTGGAGTTGAGGGGCAGGTCAGGAGTTCTTCGGAATACTCTGCAATTATGGCTTCACAGACTTCTCGAATTATCAAGCTGATGGTGTTGTGGGCCACTCTAAAGCCATACATGAGGGACTTGTAGCTGTTTCCAGTTGCCAAATAGCGCAGGGTGATGGCAAGTCTGTGTCCTGGGTCCAAAGCTTCCCTCATACAGCTGTTTTGTTTTCTAATCCTATGACCAATTTTGCCAACGATCTCTCGGAAAATGGCTGGTTCCATTCTCATAAAGTTGGTATAACTTGGGGTGTCTTCCTGGAGCAGTTCTCTCAGTAGACGATCATAATATCCCATCTGAGGTCTTCTCAACAGCCAAGGCTTCACCCAAAACCTCCTCCTCCTCCTCCTCCTGGCTGCCAGTTCTCTTTCTTCTTCTCTCTTCCTCTCCTCCTCCTCCTCCTCAGCTAGTGCTTCCATACAAGCAAGTTGTAAAATAAGTGTATAATTGGCCTGAGCAGCTAGTAGTAGCAAGGCTCTATTTCGTTGGGGTTGATGCATGTACATGGTCTTTCCTCTTCAGCAGCCGGAGACAGAATGATGGAGAACAACAGATGCAGCCCCTATTTATACATTTTTGGCAAATTCCACGAGATAGCCAGCCGCCGGGTTAACCCGTGGAAGCCGGCGGGTGACCCGTGGAAGCCGCCGGGCAACCCGTGGAAGCCGCCGGGCAACCCGTGGAAGCCGCCGGGCTACCCCTGGAAGCCGTCAACTAATTTGCCGTACCCGGCAGTAACCCGTGAAAGCCGGCGGGTAACCCGGCGGGTAACCCGTAGATCACGGCGGGTTTACCCGTAGAACCCGGCGGGTTACCCGCCGGGTGCTGCCCCGCCCCTTTTTGCTGCCGCTAAACCGGCGGAAAGAGCTGTTACATAACTATTACGTAATACTACGGGTTCACTACGGCACAACCGGCCCGTGTGACAGGGGCTTAAGGATCACGCAAAATTGTGTGACTTGTATTTTTTAAACGTAATGGACAGAATCAACAAAGCCTGCTGTGTTTTCGTAACAAGGAAATCTTTTCTAACTCAAACTGAAGTTTCGGGCTTTTGACTCGGTTACTCAGCATTATAGGGGCTTCACAAATAATGGGCTACTACTTGAAATACCTGCTGATGTGAATGACTCAGATGACTCTGTAATCTGCAGAAGCTGATTGAGCTATTTCTCTGGAATGATTGCTGATTGTAAAGCATTTTGTGAATGTTACAATGGAGTGGGAAGCTAAATGTCTAAGTTCCCTTAGCTGTCCCAAAAATCTCACCAAATTGTGAAACTTATAACTGTTTTTATCTTCAAGGGTTTATGGTCGTAAGTCGAGAAAATTGTATTTCACATTATCATGGTTTCTTACGACTTAATTTTATGATCTTTACTCAAAATTACCAAAAATGATATGTAAGGTTTAAGGATAAACAGCAATATATTAATGATGCTTAGAACAGTATCAACATTTTCATGGCTCTAACTTGAGAGCAAAGTGTTCAGGATCTGGGAAAGAAAGCACAAATGTCAACTGCTCAATGCAGTAGGCCACAGACCTGTGTAGGTCAGTTTAAATTAGGTGGACTGTCGTGTGCATGTAACGTCAATTATGCAAGTGATGTGATGAATGATCTAAAGGGTTGGTGCAACTAAAGATTCTGGCCACTAACCACGATTTACTGGGGGCATGGGTCATGTTACTTTAGTAGCCTACTTCTGGTCGGTTTATCTTTTTCGAAGTTACTGTTGGTCTTCATTGAAGTTCTGCATTGCTGGTCTGCTCCACTGGATTGCTTCCTGCATTGCCATGGGCCCATAGCCTTGATTGGTATGAGCTATGACGGCCAGGTGGGCAGGTTATTCATCACATGGCATGGAATCGCCTGAAAAGCCTGGCGTCTCTGCTTGGCTCCATTTGTGATTGGCTCTGCCCATCCCCGAAGACCCCTTTCTTAGCTACGTATCCATTAGCTATTTGCCAGGCTAGTCCCCATCATGCTGAGGGAGACATGGAGCAGAAAAATGATGCGGAGGATGGGGAGATGTCTACGTAGAATGCCAGAATCTGATGCAAGCGACTCACATCTCGTTGATTCAGCAGCATCCCTGCGTCCCCGCATCATGTATTGCAGCTTATTAGACCTCACCTGCAGAATCTGATGTATGAATGCCAGTAATGTAACATATCGGGTTATTATACACCATCTAAGCAGTTTATTGATCTTTGATTTGTTTAAAAGCAACCAGAAATCCGCCTCTAATAATATCACATTTATGGGAGGTTTTGTTATTAAATAAGAAATGTACACTCGTCTTCTTTCACGATATAACCATCTTAGGCATTCTGTGAATTTCACCTAAAATTTCCTCGTAATTGTTTTTAATAGCTCTCAATTTAAATACTATACGTGCAGCTACACTGTATTAGTATTATTGAATTTTCCATGAAAACCTCCTTAGTTCGTAATATTGCAGTGAATCGCATCGATCTATTGAATTTAAATATTTAAAAGTACATCTATAGTTCATTGGCATCTTGGTTACATTATCCTGTGTGACTCATATTTCTTTGAAACAGATAACTCCCTTTTAGACATTGTAAACTTCTAAGCAAGCCACAAATGACGTGTTAATATGTGCACAAGGCTTCACAGGTGATGTTGAAGGTATACAGGTTAGGTACATCATACACAAAATATCGATCGGACTGCATATGTGTGTGTGCAAGTGTGGGCTGAGACACACAGGTCCTCAAAGGTATCGTTGTAACAAAAAAGGATATGGTCTTTGGATGTGGAGACGAGCATCTATGTGCTTTTTCATCATACCGTTTGAGTCAGGTTTCATCATCCATTGAAATAAAGCTGCTTGAGTTGTGGATTGCTCACTTCAAGTCTAGGGCTTGTGATTTTGCAAATGAGGAATACCTGAGTCAGATGCAGCAGCCCCTGGCAAAGAAAGTGTAATGGCCAGTGGATGTACGTTTGATCTTCAAAGGATGGCGAGAAAAAGATGTGGAGTTTCAGAGCATGATTACAGACTCAGAGTGCACATGTACATGCCCCGCATCAGTATATCGTCAATTTAGATTTGCACTATGCGATGATAATGTCCATTCATGCATCTGTAGAAGTTGTGATGGACATTGGTCATTGTGAAGTCTCAATTCCCAGTCTTATTCATGCCACACAGGTAGTTGACGTTCATACGTACAATTATACATAAAAAACAACCCTTCTGGTTTATCACAATATTTAATACAAATTGTATGAAGATTACGTGACGGATCAATGTGCTGTAAAAAATGTAATTAGTATGCGCATAGTGATATATAGTAGAATATAAAATAAGCTCAAGAAACAAAATCAACAGTTTTTTTAGTGCATTTTGAAAATTATTGTTTGTTCAAGAGACCCTGGCATAATCCACATCTGACCCCCAAAATCAAGGCGTTGTCTGAAAGTATACGAAATGATGACAAAAAGCCAAAAACTCGAGAGTGCAGCTCTTATAGCAAAGTAGACACCCCATTACTGATATTATGGGGCTTGTCACCACAGCAGTAAATGTGGACCATGGTAATGTGGCATTGCATTGTCCTGCGGTTGCCAGCCTTGGCAGACTGTGAGCACAACAGGCTGTAGCACATGATCAACGTAGCCTTGTAAATTGGAACCAAACATTGGGGGGTACTCCAAAAATGACACATCTGGTGCATGCTTTGAACAAAATGCCCTAACCATAACATGAGCAATAAGACTAAAGATGTTGAATACCTGAGTCAGATGCAGCAGCTGATGTTTTGTCTTAAATTTTGTTTCATGGAGCATCAACTGCGATGGGAAATAAAGGTTTGATTTGACGATGACTCTGAACAGTTTAAAGCCCACTTCCATAAGCAGGAGTGTTTTGGTGTGATAAACCCGCATAACACCCTTTCGAAAAAGCTTACTTTTTACCCTTGTAAAGCCGTAGTGTCCATTTTTTTTGCATCTTTCTTTCCTCTATTTTTTTTTAAAGTTTTCATACCACACTTAAGTGAATTTTTGCTTCTGGATCTACTGTCACCTCAAGATCAATATTTTGTGCTACATTGGCAACACTGACCACCAAGATCTCTTTCATAGATGTGGAGTGTAGTTAAGACATTATAAGATATGTCACTAAAAATGACTTTTAGACATTCGACGATTCTATGAAGACTGATTCATCACCATAGACTGAAACCTAAATTGATTTGATATCAATTTCGATTGCCCTTTGGGAAGATTGAGTAGACCAATAAACAAAAGAGGTTCATCCATTAAACCAATTTAATTTTGAAGTGTTGAAGAGGTCCATACCATGTGTGGGATGAATTGCAGCTCCAACGTTATTCCTCACCTTAAAATGTATAATATATATAATATAATTGACAGTATATATGAATACATTTAATTTCATCAACAAAAAAAACAACAAAAAAAACATTGAGCAATGGTTCCAGCCACCAAGTGAAAATTATTTACACGATTATAGGTAACATGAAATCATAAATTCTATGTACTATATCATATTGTTTTACATACATATTTTAAACATGTAAGTAGATGTAAGTAGATATATCAAAAGCTCTTCAACAAACATCACATCACATACAGTGGTAACATAGGTATATACATTATACAAAACAGGTTTATGTACTAACACATTATGTCTACAGTTTAAAGCTGTTTAAATACAGTTGTTCTGGAAAATTCGTTTTGAACTGGTATTAAGGTCACTTTTTTAATGAATTGAAGATTTAGGATTTGACTGTGCAACCCTAGGAGAGGGATGATTGCAAGCTTAGACATCAGCCTTTGAAAGAAATCTACCTATGACTTTCAGCAGCTCAGGCTCCTTAGAAGTCATCATCCCTGTAAGTTTTCCTATGTTATGTAATTGTCAAAGCTATCAATATATTTCTTGGCTATTTCATTTAAGTTCTGTCTAAATAATGAATTGCTGGAACATGTTAAAAGACAGTGTATTTCTGCAGGAACTTGGGTTTTTCATGTCTACCGGTTTCGATATGAAGACTGTGAGCTGGTTCTGAATCTAGCAATCTTATCATGTGCCTTCCTATTTAGGTTTATTAGTAGATAGGGTTAAACCCTACATTCATTTTTAAAAGGTTTATAGGTCCTAAGCTTTGGTTGCTGTGTGGTGTTATTAATGTCTGCAATGATGCCTTGTTGTTGTTTGATGTATAGATTGACTTTTGCCATTTTGCCGATAATGTCAACATTTTCAAGACCATTTTGATCTAGGATTATACCATAAATATTCAATATATGACTTACTTTGCCAAACCAACTACACTGGCCTTTTGAATTTTAATACATCTCTTCAGTAATTCACTATCTGGCAACTTCTCCAATTTACCCCAATAATTTATCATTCTGATATTTTGCCTAACATACAGCGGAAATCTACCTGTCTCACCATACACTGCCAGCGAAGGTGTCCGTACCCCTAGCTTTCTAATTCATTATTCACCGGTTTTTCACTAGACCATATTTCACTACTGTATTCTATTATGGGCAAAATATACGTGTCGAACATTTACAGATGACACAATGACTGAGTTGGCTGGAAATGTATGTATATCTATCTTTTATTGTGTCTAGCCGTTTTTCAAGATGTAGACTTCAGCGCAAACACCAAGTGCCCTGATGTATAATATAGTTGTCCAGGCCAGCACCTTATAGCTGAAGGGTATCTAGCAACGGGGCGATTTAAGCAATCATCCCATTCTGACTAAAAAGCTTGATATGGTCACCAGATATGTAAGTAATATGTATGTGTGCCCAGGAGCCAGGTGTGGTATCCTCAGCTTTTAAAGCTCTGTTGAGTGCTTGTTCTGAGCTGCAGCAGCAACAGCTTTGTCACCTCGCTCCATTGTCCCAGCATCTCTGCATGGTTGCATAATATGAGAACGCAACAAAGAGGACATATGAGTCAAGATTGCCTCTTCGCCAGATGACAATACATGTGAATAAACCTCACTCATGAAAGAAATATGAATCCGAGAACACGAATTGTTGCATACATAGCGATAAAAAGAAGGCATATGAATGTACTTTGGCTGGTCTTAAATATGGAAAAATGTTAATCAATCAATCAATCATACAGTCAGTCAATCAATCGGTCAATCAATCAGTAAATCAACCAATCAGTCAGTCAATCAATCAACCAGTCAATAAATCAGCCAATCAATAAATCAATCAGTCAGTCAATCAATCAATCAATCAGTCAACCAGTAATCCTGATTGCCTTGAACCTTAATACAAACGTGAAAAGCAAGGGGCCTATATATATTTATTTATTGTGGAGGCCATAGTGTTGCAGATTGAGAGGTTATTTCTGGTGCTGTCGGAAAATATCAGGCGAGATGGAAAGCACGTGCAATCCTCGTGCGGTAACATGACGCCCAGGGACAGGCTGCTGTGCTGGTCAGTGGCCATCCACTGGACACTCCACCTGGCTGCTCATGTTGCCAGAAGTTGCAACCTGGCAGAGGCTTCCGGAAATTGACCCACGAGACGGCGGAAATTTGACTTAGTACGTGTAACATTCTGCTGGGGTGGTTTCCATAGGCAGGGGCCGCAAGAAGATGGATGGCAGGGAATTGTTTACCTCTTGTTGCAGCAATCCTCGGGGCTGTCTGTAAACGACTTTCTTTGCCTCCCAGTGGCATCTTAGAGGGGTTACTTCGGGCTAAGGAATAATGGAAAGTGGTGTCGTTAGGGTGATTAACCAAGACTGATAAATCTGCAGCATTTATTATTCAGGGCTCTACGCCTACAATGCTCAGCCTAAGATGAATGGCGATCTTGGCGTCAGCTCTCAAGTGGTCCACCTCAGACCACCTGGTGTGTCCACCCTATTGCACCGAGAAGAAGTGCTACTGCCACATAAATTGTCCTCTGCACATAAATTGGAGGCCCGTGCATTGGATGAAGGATGCTTCAGCCTCCAATCAACTTGTCGTTGGCGAAAGGCAAGGAGGTGGATAGGAGCTGTGTTATTGGATTTGTCAAAACTGGGGCCATCGTAGGCACTTGAGTCCTGCTTCTCCTGGGCTAAAAGCTGACCTTTGCTTTTTCGATTAGATCATAAATCACCGTGGCTCTACAATTATTGCTGAATTGTGCTGAATTGCTCTGGTTTGGTCAGCACTAAATCAGAACGTTTTAATTTCTTCACTTCTATAATTCAGAGCTACAAGAGCCTCAGCGTGGTTTCCTGAAAGCGTGGTTTCTGAAAACCTCACAAACCTTTGACAATGCCTTGGATGTGTCCCTCTAAGGTGTTCTTTTCGCCCAGAGACTGTATAGCTGTGGGTGGTGGGTGGATTAGGGCTTGACGTCCTGTATGACTGTATGGCTATAATGACACACAAATGGCAGCCCGTGGGGTTATTGAGAGTGACCGTAGCAATAGCAATGAACTAGTGTGGCAAACCTGTCCCCGGAAATGGTGCCATCTTCATGTTGCAGGCTTCGTGGATCTTCGTAGGGCAGACCATGACAATGCTGGGATGTGCTAATTGTGTGCACTTCCTGCAGCCATTCTTGCAATCATCGTCATTACCATGATTGGGAAGCTCTTCTATGTTTGTGTTTAATGCGCTGTGGCAGCAACAACGTGTAGAGAATACAGAAGCCGCAGGGCCCTCACAAATCAGCTTTGCTACACTGGAGTGGGCGATATCTGATGTCTAAACACCTGTCTTTCACTGCTCCTACAAGTGTTTCCTAATTGTTTTATGCAGCAGCGAATGCTCTGCATCGAATTACATGACAACCTCTTATACAAATACAATTGACTGGTGACTGCACCTAGCTCTCCTTCCATTCATGACACGAATCATCACTGCAATACGTTCCCATGACTCCTGGTCATGATCACGAGCTCTATTCAGTGTATTCACAGTATAAACCCCACTCCTCCTCCCCCTCCCTCTCCTCCCCCTCCGTTCCTCCCGGGCTCCTTGGTCTCCTTGGTCTAGCCTTTTGGGATTAACAGACGCGCAGCAGGTAAGCAAGCTGAGATCTGAAGGAGTGTTGGTGCCCGAGGGTCTATGGCCGTCACCTGCAGCAGTGAGCAGTGCTGAGCTGTGGTCTGACCTGAAGACTTGTCACCCAGCATGCCACCTAACTGACACTATGTGACCCGGCCATTGAGCACCACCCTCCGAACCCAGCTCAACCTGACAGGTGCTCTTGATTGTGGAAGCCACGCTGCATTCTCCTCATCTGCCCCTGCACGAACCTTCAGCAGCAGCAACAGCAGTAGCAGCAGTAGCAGCAGTAGCAGCAGTAGCAGCAGCAGCAGCAATTCAGGTGTCTTTGTGTTGCCTCCTTGTTTATGGCATCCATCTGTGCTAATCGCACTTCAGCCCCCAGCCATGACTTTGAGGATTACATCAACAGTTGCAAAGAGCAGCCAATCCGGCTGACATGGCAGCCACCGATTTGCACAGAGCAACGACTGATCTGTATTCAGGTCTGCTCATCCTGCTTACGTAGTGCTAATATAGGTCCACTCCTAATGATGTATCGCCATATTTTCGGCGATTTTAGCTTCAATAAATGGCGACACCAGCGAAGGAAAGGATGGCCTGTCACATAATGGGTATCTTGACAAGCGGAGGAAGAATAAAATAATAGCAGAAGGCTACATTAATTATGATTTGCCGTAAAACTTCATAAAAAACCTTGTTCTGAACTATGCTGTTCGTTTTTCATTAAAATAGAGAAAATAATGACTCCAGGGGAAAGTATTTGACTTCTGTTGTGCATGGGAATATCCATGGTAAAATGGCCCAATATGACGTGCATGAAATTTCCAAGAATGGCAAGCCGGGCATCATTGGCTGTGTCCTAACATGTCAGTCAAATTGAGATTGATAAATGTCGTCATACAGAGCTTGCTTTACTTAAATGCTGCCTGTATAGACAATTATAATAGGAAGACATAAACAATCCATAAGTTTTTATTAATAGCTGTCGCCAATATCAATACCAATTGGATAGACACTGAGTTTATTGTATTCATTGTAAGCTTGGATTCGATTGCTTTCTCATAATAAACGTGATGTAATTGCAGCTAAATGGTTTGATAATCTTGATTGACAACATCTTGTTTGCTATTGATATTCACATGTGGCCAGGCATGGCTGCAAACATGGTTGCAAACAAGCGCTAGCTACAAAATCACGATCTCCAAACAGCCAAAGCTGCAACTGTAAGTTGATATATATATATTGTTCTGTTTTAAATATGTAATTGTACTATCATTTCTTTACGTGTATACATATATAGATAATAACAACTTGGGTATGGTTTAATTACATTGTAATTTCCAATTGTGGGAGCAGCTATATAAAAATGGATATCACAATAATGATAGTTTCGTGAGATGAGGTAATCTCACACAACTTTATGTTAGACGATACACCACGCACCATTGCTTGCATATTCTCCACATTGTAAAACATACACACACCAGTCAACAACGCCGCCATCCAACATATTTAGCAGCAATATAATCTGCTGCTGTACAACATACACCCATGCTGGATGACAATAACGGTGAAGCATTCTGATTGGCTTACAAAAGCTGAGTGTAGAATATGTGCACTAAGGGTTGACATTGTATAATAAAAGTAACCCATATGCTGACTGACCATTGGGCATTGTGTTTCAGTTGAGGCTGACCCTCAGGCTGGACAACTTCACCTTAGCTGTAGACATGAAGTGCTCTTGGTCATATCTCTTGAGACAAGATGGCTTAGAATTGCAAGGTCAAGGCCTCAGTCACAGCTGCTCTATTCAGCCTCGCCATGTTCCATTGGGTTCGTCACGATCGTAATCTATACCTGGGGACATTTTCAATGACATTCATGTCATGAGAATACACCTATCTATTATATGTTTGAAATATGAAGGTCATTTCTAGTATTGGGTTTATAAAGGTTTCAAATATGATCCACGTATATCCACCTTATGTTTGAAAGTAAAATGATTAAAAAATGTTAACACAAAAAGATATGTACTATGTTGACAGCAAAATAACCAGTGTACAGTATCCATACCTCCAGGTGACAAACAAACCACTCTGTTACCTGAAGTTGCGCCCAGGTATTTTTTAGCCCCCCATAACCTTGGAACTGTGTTGTGATGAGCAAAAGAAAGAGAAAAAAGAAAAGAAAAAAAAAGATAGCCAAAGGTTTTTTTCTTCTTCCTGAAACAGCGCCTGGGCACACGCAGTAAAGAGATGCTCTAATTGAATGCAATATGTGGGCCAAGGTCATTCGGTTAACATGTAAAATACAAAAGTCAAGATAGCAAAGAGGTTAACATAACAAGAAACAACAAAAACTGGATAACTTATGGCAATAATAACAAAGATCTACGTCTCTGGAGAGCATTAAACAGAGACATGCTGAATCAAACGATCTGACATAAACAACTGGAATTTGCCATCAATATTAATTAAAGCTAAATTTGGTTCTATTGCAGTGGCTGGTAGTATTAAATTATTTCTCAAATCAGCATAGGCTGGACAAAAAAGTGTCATTCGTCGTCCAATTCATCTGTCCACAGTGCATTCATCCAGGCTACTTGTATGGCAGTTTTGGTTTCAACCAAAAGACATCGTTTAACACTCATCGTGAAATTCTGGTACACTGAATAATTATAATAATCTGGATATCATGCTTGTCGTCCCAGTGATGCCAAAATATCACTGACAAGCTTGAAAAATTTTTCAGTATCGTGAGTAAATAGCAGAATGCATCACTTGAGCATTCAGGCCTCCATTCGCTTTAGACACACTGTCAGACTTCAATCAACATGTGTCGACTCACTCAGCGGATACATTTAATCTAGGCTGACACGTTGCTTTTCCACTTGAAAGGTTTCGCGTGATAATATAGGAAATAGCAGGTTTTAAAAATGCGTATGTTGTTTCTCAAATTATAGTATCTTACTATTCGTGGATGAGTCTGCCCTGAAGAAAATCGACACATGATGAGTAATGCTGTCCAACAGCGCGTGCATAAAAATATTTAACCAAACGTTTTATCAAGGAAGTGGTTTTGGAACACGATGCTATGTTCTTACGAACTAATATGCTCTGTTTCTCCTTTTAGTTATTGTAGCTATTTGTAACAGGTCAGAGATGATATTTAATTCAGGTGTAGACTTTCCCAAAGATGAAGGATAAAAGGAGCAGGTATATCTGATATAATGGAATTTCTAAGGAGCTACTTTCTGGGCACTATGGAGTGTTCTGGGATATTGTGGCTTTTTGTGTCATTTTTAGAGCATCTGTAAGCACCTGTTGCTATGGCGTTTATTGTGTGCTGACTGTATCTTTGAATCAACTGCTGCCGTTTCTGCTGCTGTTTCTGCTGCTGCTGTTGTTAGGATGATGCTGCCGTTGCTGCTGTAGGGACCTCTGTTCCATGTCTCTCTGCATAAGGTTAATTTGTGTTTCGTGTACTACATTTTTGCCCTGCAGATCCAACAGACCCCATGTGCTTGATGGGTTCCTGGGTGCCAATGCATCCCACTGGCCACCCTTTTTGAGTGCACTGATTAACCATAAACCCTGCTCTTCACAACCACCTACTTGCATGGCTATGGTGCATCTTATCAATGACTCCACATATTCAGTTTCCGTGTTTGTCACTAAAGCAATAAAGCTTGGCACACGAGTGGTTTAAACAAACAGAAATGTTTGAGCAAGATGTCCACTTCTTAATGTGGTGCATTCAAACATGGTAGATGATTGAAGCTCGTGGTTGATGTGCTTATGTTACCTGTCACGTTGCAAATTGCCTGGTAATTAAAGATAAAAAGGTTATCTTTCTATCAATATATGACTCATCTCTAAAACAAAAAACATCAATTTTAAAAAGATTAAAATAAATTGGACCCATTACAGCTTTATGTCGCATAATTAAATGTAATGGAGAAAATAGCATATTGTCTTTAACGTCAGATACAGCCTAGATTTTCAGTCAGAATTACAGAAAATTTAATATTGGTGGATAAACATGGTTAAGGACATTTATGCCAATCAGGTAAAAGTTTACTGAATTGATTGAGATGATCCTAACACACAGAAGCTAAATTGCATCTGAATGTAGATTGACAGTTATAGGTTTGATATATGCCAATGTAAACGTCTGTTGTAACTGTTTCTTTGACATAAGTTTGACGTAAAACCTTTTCATCTCTTCTTTTCTTCATTTATATTTCAGAAGATATATGATGCTTGCTTTTAAGCTTTTCTTCAAAGGTCTTGAAGTTAAGCTTTTAACCCAGTTCTTTCCATTTTGCTGACACATGTGAAAGACAGCTTGGTCTTATGCAAATTACATTTGTTTTTACATTTGTTTTTGGATGTGTCAGCTTCGTCAAAAGATAATTTTCCTGTTATAGCTGTGTTCCTAAGAATCCAGGGCTCATGTGTGATCACAGCCTTTTGATGTTGTAACTTCAGAATCCTGGTTGTTGTGTGACAGAAATTGTGATAATTTTTTGGAAGAGTATATTAATGACATTTTCATATTACCTAAACAGAACTGGAATACCACAGATGTTAGATTCTCAGAGGATTCTCAGAACTTTACAAAGATCTGACAATCCACAGTATGAACACAGCACAGATATGGCATACAAGGACCCTGCAAATGACTGACTCAAAGCACTGTAGGGCCTGAAGATTAGTCTGGCAGGGCAATAGGAAGTAAGTACAGGAATTCAATGCTCAGATATAAGATTGAATGATGATGACGATGGATCATAATTAATCATGACATGAGAGATAGGATTACATTGTGTCATTTGACATGCCTGTAATGCTGGCATCATGTGGAGATTATGGTTTTCAATTTTTCACTGTTAAAGATGCCTGATTTCACAACAACAGCAGTTCAACATGGTTCAATTGATCGGAGCTTTTCCATGTCAGCTCCAATTTTATGGAATAGTCTGCCAGATGAGTTGAAAATGCCCGAGTCTTTAGATGGTTTCAAGAAGAAATTAAAGACATTCATCTGAACTCCAGTTAAGGCCCCGCCCAATTATAGTGACGTCATGCCATGCACACTAAATGATGACGTCATTAGTTTATCACTGTCCATCTGCAAAGTATAGACGATGCTATAGAGCATTGTATGGTTTTATCAAAATGCCTGGTAGTCTGTGTACATACTATCAAAGGGTTCTAGAAGGCCTTACAAGTTAGGTGAGCTAAGGTTACTTGTATAACCGATGTATTTATATTGTCGAATTTTAACAAAAGATAGTGTTATTCTTTGGAGGTCATCCAGTACGATTTGAAAGTTAAGAATTTATAATACACACACATGCAATATTTGGTGTGTGACAGATTGGGGAATGAATCTGTAGTGTTCTTTGATCAAATGATAAACCTGGCCCTGTTGATAGTCGATGTTAGCCTTTTCTATCAAATGTGGAAACATACAAGAGTATTGTGTAGTTGGAATGGCGTTTGTTGACATGCCACATTCATATATTGCCTCTCAATCTGAAAATAGCATCACTCATAGGGTCATAAGGAATGTAATTGCAATTGCCCATGCCTTTGTAATGCTGCACATGTGCTATTTGATTACTTTGCATAGCTCTACAATATGGTCCTCACTGGTGCCATTCATGGGAATATGAAGAAATTTGAGAAAAGAAATGGGAGCAGAAGTAGGAATAGAAGTCAGAAATTGCGTAATATTGACTGAAGGGATATGAGGCAACTACAGTTTATGGGCAGGGAATTGACCTGCATTGATCAAATAAAATCCACGAACAAGATCCACTGATCTTTTGCAGACCTGTGTGGTTTCGCAGGCAAATACATCTGATAATGAAGAGAGTAGGCCTGTCTCTGTTGTCCTTGAAACGTGATTAATGTGCAGGCTTGGTGTAATTCTTGTTACCGTAATTAATGCGTTCCTTTCAAAGATATCTGTATACAACCTTGCTTTATTATAGCATTGTCACTCACACACCCTATGCACCTGACGGGCTTCCTGGAGTCCTTGCTCCCAGTAACCCTCTTTCATTGTACATGTATTGATATTTTTCAGACTCATTGTACATTCGTCCTTTCCTGTCATAAGATGTCTGTGGATGGAATAAGAAACTTAGTAAATGAACGTGTAATGGAATATCCAGTGAATAAGCAGTTATGTACATTGAGGACAAACCACACATGGTATCATATGTGGCCATAAGCCAAAGCTTTTGAATCCGATATACATATACCTGAGATTTCATGGTATGGTGTTGTATCGTATTGTTTTGGCTCCCAGAGGAGATACAATGATAAGACCTGACGTCCGCTCGTGTTACACATTTAGGGTATTTTAACCTGCTCTTGAAATAATAAGATTTGTTGCAACAGGCACTGATCTCTACTGACTGTCGTCGAACGTCTGTTAGACCCAATTGCAGTACACAGCTGCTGGTCCCTTGAATGACATTAAATTTTAAGCCTTGTCAGTTACAATGTAATTTTTGGTGGATGTGAAATATGGAAATTTACTCAAATTTTGCACAGTACCTTCCACGATGTGTTAGTTCAGAAGGTTGTGTGTTTCTCCATTGGGTAAGTTACGCATTCAATCAAATTGTCATACAGTAGTGATATGTGTGTGCTATAATCCAGCTTGGTGTCATTGTCTCGACAATATATATATATATATATAGATTTTATTGACATGTAAAATATCATAAGTGATACATATGTCATTCAGTTAAAAGATAACATGAAAGAGACATTAATGTAAATACAGAAAGCAATAAAATTTCAATAATCAAGGTTCCAGCCACCAAGTTAACTATTAATACGTGTTTAAAATCCACATACACAATAAAAAAAAATAAAAAAAATTCATGGTTGTAATACACACGGAATGCCTTGTAAGTCTAAACGATGTACTTTGTAAAGTTTGGATTTCATCCGAGTTAAAGAAGTGCAAATGTTTCCTGTTTCGTGTCTTATTTGCGTTTGGAACCTGGGTCTTTATGACATTTGTGAATGGCAATTTGCGTTTTATCCTTGTCACATTGTCCATGAATTTGTCAGCATCAAAGGGGATAATATTTTCTTGTCTCTACTAATCCATTGAGGATGCAAGGTTCATGTCAAATTGTGGGACAGGTGACTAGCAGACAATGTTAAGCATTTGCATGGGTGGTCTAGTGGTAAGATCTTCGCCTGCTCTTCTGAATGACCCGGGTTCAATCCCAGGCCAGGGCACCTTTCGTGAGCATCATCCCAGCTGGATGTCGTTCGGATGAGACGTTAAATTGGAGGTCCCTTGTACTCAGTGCTATGCTGAGGCAAGTAAAAGATCCCACCCATGGGGTTAATGTGTAACATGGGTGGACTCCTCCTCTCTCTCTCACCTCATCAATGAACTCTCAATAGTGGCAAAAACTTGCCTAAGAGGACTGCACTTCTATATATCTATCAATCTATCTGTCTATCTATATTTAATTCCATCTTGCCCTTATAAGTTACCTTTCATCTGCTCGGATACTCTTCATAATCTGCAACTCAGTTGAGTGTTAGTTGCATGAGACGTGAAATTGGTGCATTTCAAATGGGTGTCAAAGCTGGGCATCAGTTCAAGGTGAATGTCGCTTGTCTGATCAATATTGCATGCATGGATGGTCATAATTGGTCACTGACCATAACTGACCCAGAATGGCAATTTACAAGGTACCGAAATAATGAGAAGCGCCAATATTGCTGGAGAAATCTCTGATGCAGTTTTGCATCAGGCTTGCGAAACCAAACGTAACTTTATTTCCTAATAGTTTATGCCAGTAACACAGAATCTGTCATAAATTTACATAATTATCAGAAATGAAACATTTGGATTAGGAAACTGATATAAAGCAGTTCATAATGTCTGTCTCTCATCAACCATTGCTATAATTATCAGATATTGGGGTCTACAATCAGAGTGGCATTTCAGATGACTTGGTTAATATGAACTTGATAATTTCAATAAAATGGGCATCAATCCTTGAATTGGAAGGGCCAGAATGGGACATCCCCCCCCCCCCCCCGTCGAAACTGATGTAATTTGATGGTATGAATTAAATGCTTAACAATCAACCACATAAATTACAAATCTGCACACTAGGTGCATGAAAAATTGAGGGAAGTTAATTATTCTTAATATTATCATCTCTATTCCTGATTTTGTATGCCGTATGGTCATGATACTTTTACTACCACATTATCGAACTTTACATTAGTAATTAAGTATTATTACACAAATATGCAAGACCTAAGAAGAGTCCTATTAAGACGAATAGATCATTTATCAAACGAATAAACATCTCATAACTATAGAACCTTAGACATACTTAGTTGAATGTTTTACGAGACAAATATGAATGATAACCTGTAAGGCAGGAAAGCTAACTTTCCAATGTGGGAATTTGACTGATAGTTGTTATGAGGAGGACATGATCTCCTGCGGATCTGTTTCTCAATCTGCCTATTTTTCATTCTAGAGGCCTCCAGATCCTGTTTTAGGACTGGTGGCAGAGTTTGGTTATTGGTCATATTGCAAAATCTGCAGGGCAATTCCTATGTTACATGCCACCCTGTGAATGATATTTGTGGAAGACAATATGGAATTTATGCACATACGTCTGTAACCTGCACATCTTTCTTTTTTTCCTGTCAATTCCATGTGTAAGATGATAATGCTTTCTGCAATACAGGGCATCTAAACAATTAGTTTCTCATGCATCATCTAAAGTGTTTATTGATTGTGATAGAAAAGCAAGTGACTATTTCGTTATGGGCAACAGAGAAAATATGAATTGGTTTAGAATTGTCTGTGAGATTGTCCATCCTGGATTGATGTAATAAAAATTCAAACCGGTCTTCAGCTGACCACTTTTGTCGTCCATGATTTTGGATATCTGAATCCTACAATCTTCTGATTCGTATACAATTATTATTACTATTATATGTTAACATTTCTTCCATGAACAGAAAAGAAAGTTAGGTGAAAGTCAATTCCCTGAAGATGACAGACTCATTGAATGGCATGTCATTTTATAAGACTCTGTGATAATGTCCTGCTGGTTTCGTCTCACCGTTTGGACGTTAACCTTTTTCTTTGACAGGAAATTGCCTTATCTTGCACATGTGTACAGTTACTGTCATACTGTAAGCTGGAATAACGAAAATACACATTGCAGAAGTGGATGTGATATTTTTGTTTCCAGTGGATGTAAGCCATTATTACAAAGACAAGAAGCAGTTAGTGTAGTGGAAGGGTGTTCGAGTCCTGTTGTCAAGACACCGGGTTCGAGCCTCATGCACTGCACTTTCTGGTAATGGCCTTGAGCAAGCCGCTTATTATAGTCCTCATCGGTGTCATGGCGCTGACAAAGTGTGCGAATGGTGGTACAGCTAATGGGCCTAGCAGCTCTTAAACATACTGCAATAATTTGTAAAATCCAAACGCTCGCTGCAATATAGGAATTACCACTTATGAATATTCAATGAACATCGCAGTGACTTGGTTTCAAGGTTCTTTGGCTGTCCTTGAAAGCTTCAGACGTTTTAAAATGAGCCTAATAGGGAGTTTGCAAAACGGAAAGCTCAACCAGGTAGATTTGTGTTCTTATAGAGTTGAAGAATTCAACACATCACAGTAACATCGCCAGTGATGTGAAAGTCAGTTCTAAAAAAATAATAAAAAAATCATGTGACCAGGGTTAATTTCGATGTGATGATGAACCTCAATAGTACCACTTGTAATAAAGCCATAATCAGCTTACTTAATTCCATATTATGCACTGCCAGAGTACCCCCCTCCCCCCATCCCCCCAATTTGGAAATTGGGATTTCTAAAGGTAACTTTTGTACTGATGATAAAGATCCATAAGCTTATTGTCACTACACTACTTTCTGACCCAAGTGAATTTAACATGGAAGCGATCTTATTTAGATTTTTTCTTAGATTTAGATCAATTTATTTTCATAATTTATAAATAGTACATTTTAGAATATATAAATGAAATGAGAAGATGCAATTATGATGGAGACCCCTCAAGCCAGCAGAGCTAGCGCTTATAAGGGGCCACCAATGAAATGGGAGATGAGATGAGTGATATGAAATGGAGGAAATGGGATGAGGGTGATTATGTACTGGTGCTCAAATAACTATAGAATATGTTAAGGACAAATTATGTTTGGCAGATAAAGCAATTTCTTATGATACATATATCGCTGTATGACTCCAGGAAATGGTTTTTAGTAATTTTGGAAAATTTTCTGAAGCTGTGGGTGAGAATTTTGTCTTTTAAAAAGTTTAATGTAGTATTAAACGTTTGTGGAATTCTATATCTAATTGACTTTTTAATGAAGGAATGTTTGAATACAGGTAATTGATAGTTATTTGTTCCTCGAGTTAAATAATTATGGGTCTCAGAATTTTTAGTAAAAATATTGTTGTAGAAATAGATCGGTGACATATTATGTTCTAACCTGTGACAAAACTTCAACTCACTCAGTGTACACAGGTCCTGTAATTTAGGAAGCCTTTAATGTTTTAATATAGGATTGGTATGGGCATTGTATTTTGATATGCTAATTGTTCTTACTACCCTTTTCTGTAATTTAAATATCGATTCACTGCAAGATCCCCACAAAAAGAAGCCCATAATTCAAGTAAGGTAAAAACATGGTATTGTAAAGGGTAATTAATGTATATTTTGGTAGCATGTGTCTTAATTTATTTAATACTGCTGTGACTTTAGATAATTTGTTTCGAATGTGGTTGATATGTGACTTCCAAGAGAGATGCTGGTCTATAATAATTCCTAAAAAATTAAATTCACTGAGGTACTCAACATTGGTATTTTCAATTCTTATAACAGGAGGTTGTACTATTCTGTGATGAGTATGGAAGACCATGGCCTTAGTCTTGTTTATGTTAAGAGATAATTTGTTAAGTTTGAGCCAATTACTAACTTTATTTAGTTCTTCATCTATGTTATTTTCTTGCATGGGGCCAGTGCCAAATGTGCCCAAGGTTGCAGAGAGGGTAGTGTCGTCAGCATATACTATTGGATAAAAAAGATTACTAACAAGTGAAATATCATTAATATAGATAAGAAAGAGAAGTGGACCTAGAATTGAACCTTGTGGTATGCCTGTAGTTATCAATAGGGGCTCAGATGTAGTGTTAGCTATCTCTGTGTATTGGGTTCTATTATGTAAATAACTTTCAAACAATTTCAAAGAGCTATTGCAAATTCCATAATAATTTAACTTATACAATAGTATTTCATGTTCTAAAGTATCAAAGGCTTTTGATAAATCTAGATATATGTTAATCGGAACTTTGTCATTATTCATTTTAGTTGCAATTTTATCAATTAATTCTAGAGTTGCTAATTCTGTTGAATGCATGGATCTGAATCCATACTGACTATTGTAATATAACTTTAATTGGGAGAAATGCTTATGTAGCTGATTGTGCATCACCCTCTCAAAAACCTTGGACACACTTGGTAGAATTGAGATTGATCGATAATTATTAAAAATGTGTATGTCACCCTTTTTATACACAAGGATAACTCTGGCTATTTTCAGTTTATGTGGGAAGACACCAGAGCTGAAAGTTTGATTAATTATAACAGTTAATGGTTCGGCAATATCATCTTTAATTAGTTTAAGTAGTTTGTTAGAGAGTTTATCACAACCCGAAGTAGATTTATTTTTAAGTTTGTTGATAATTTCTTTAATACTATCACTGTTGACCATACTAAATGAGAAATTATGAGGAGTAGGTGTCAGTAAATAGTCTTCAAATGATTTACCTACAGGATAATTAATTTGTGATGCTAGGCTAGGTCCAATATTTGTAAAATACTTGTTAAATTCATTAGCTATTGCAGTTTAGTCAGATACAGGGGTGCCATTAATTATGAAATAGTTTGGAAAACATTTATAATTTTGGTTTTTGTTTAAGATATCTTTTATTGTGCTCCATGTTTTCTTAATATCACTTTTGAATTTATCAAAACATTGGTGATGATATAACTTTTTTTGCATTTCTAATATTCTGCTTTAGGACACGGTTATACATTTGGAGGTTGATCTTCATGTTATTGTATTGATTGCTAGTTGTAGCATTTACTTCTTTTATGTTTATGCCTGTTATATCTAACTATTTTTACTGGGAGGTACTTGTCAACTGTGATGTGTTTATCAATTAAATTTTAATTATCATTGGGATCAGTTTCAATTGAAGTGTTTATTTTAGTAATTAAGTTCATATTAGCAATATTATTTTTAAAATGATTCAAGGTCTGGCTGTCATTTGGAAATATTTTTTGGTATCTCTGAGAATTTTTCTTAACTTTTAAATAATCAAGTGTACAGGGTGCGGCATAAAAACTTGCACCAGCAGCTACTGCTACCTCTTCTGTTATTATCTCAAGTGATAATCATCACATGCTGCTGCAGTCATACACACGAAAGTAATTATAGTCCTACATTATCTTTATTAATATATTTTATTGTTTCCTCACAAATTATTGATAATATGGATCTAAATATAGCACATGCACACTTATCACACCTTCGGGTCATTTTCACCTCGGCCTTTGCTATACAAGCTCTAGATTATGTCACTGATCATACAGATGTGTTACATTCACCTTTGTTGACCTTTGCCACCAAAAACAGGACAAATAAACGCATTTTTAATAAGAAGGTAGACCTTTGACACCTTTGAGGTGGAAAGTGCCATTGTCTTTTTTGTCTTATTAACTGGCCCACCTTCCTGAAAATCATGTGATTTTTTCCAGATTAGTTGTAGATTCAAAAAGTCCCTCTGGAATACCATTATATATCTCTGTTTTCACTTTATGGCCTTGCTGGATCAAAACTGAAACCAACCTTCTTATCATCTAATACCATAATATACATATGCATGTATAGAAAACACTGAAGGAGGATTCTCTGCAAATATTATATTTTCGGTGGCTTCAGATGTGTATTACCTAGGAAATCTCTAATTTGTAAACTTTTCTTCAGCATGCACCCTCTCAATAATTCAGACACTGATATGGTCTGACATTACAAGATCAAAATATCACAATGACCAATTGGCTTATACCCCTGACTAAATGTGGCAAAACTTTAAAACCTCATAAGCATTTGAGTAACCTAGAGCTATTCCCAAAGAGGAGAAGCCCAGTGCAAGTTTTTAGGCCGCACCCTGTAATAAAGTAACGTTGGTGGTTGGAAATACGATGCATGAGTATGCCAGCTGTAGTATCAGAAAAATTATAGGAACGTTTTGCAAAGGCAATATCAATTAATGTACTTGTTTGGTTTGTAATTCTAGTAGGAAAGGTAATCTTTGGAATAAACCCATTTGACAGAATATTTTCAAAATATTCATATACAATTACTTTTTCATTTAATTTCAAGAGATCTGTGTTAAAATCACCCATAATTATGACTTCACTATGAACATTTTGTAATTTATTAAGGACAGCACTGAGGTCATTGATGAATTTTCGTAGATTTTCAATACGTGGTGGTCTATATATATAGATTAGTTTCTTATGGGGTATCATAACATTACTGTTGTCATCATCATTATTAGTGCATATTTCAATAAACTCCACCATGTACACTGCATGAGGGTAGTTTTGTCACTAGGTTATATCCATTAAGCTTTAAAAGAGACAGATCATGTCAATCATTCAACCAAGTTTCCTGGAGACAAACAGCACTAAATTCACAATCATTAGAGTGTAAAATGTCAAGGTAAATTTTCAATAAATCAAACTTTGCAGACACTGACATTAATCAGGGAATTGTCATCACAGTATGGTGAATGTTTGTATATAACAGGTGATTCATTATTATTACTTTCATCAGGGTATCCATCAATAACATCAATTTGTGATAAGTTTGTAATTTTTCAGTAATTAATTGCATTAAATATCATAACAGTCGCTTTTACAAAAACAGAAACATAAGGACAATAACAATAGTGTTATCCACCATACTGTGATAATCAGCACCAGTGAAGAGTGAATTATATGAGGGGTGAATGACATAAAGTGATATAGTTATACAAAATAAGCAAGGTATGATAAGTACTCCCTGGGGTTTGACAGAATATGAGTGAAACAATGAAGGAGATGAAAACGACTGGTTGGTAGATAACATTGAAAATAAGTAAAATAATCTCTTGTGAGAGCTACGAACAGAGTAACTTCACTTTTACCCTTCAATACTACAGTTAAAGTTATTTAGGGCACCAGTGATTTAAGATTTAATTAAGACATATAAACAAGTATACAACAACAGTTAGGAATTGGTAAATATGTGAAAATATAAATAAATATATAATAGAAAGTTTTAAATAACCAGTATGTTTTTTAAAGTAAAAAGTTGAAAGAACTTTTTTGCATGAGTAGTGAATAAAGTACTTTAGAAATTAGGGTACTAAAATCACAGCACGATGAGTATCCATCTAGTCAAATAAATGGTAGAGTCACAGGTTACTAATTAGAGTACTGTATCACCACACTGAGTTAACTCAGATTGTAATTAATGTCAGTTAAAGCAACGTGAGAAAATAGCAATAACACAAGGTCACATTTTGATGAGTGGGCCACTATGGTCACAGAGAAGTGAGATTTCAGTCTCTTTGGATTTCTGTTCGAACTTCCCCAAGGATTTTGCCAAATAGGTGTCACCGGTCCATTTGTATTTTGTATTTCCATTATAGGAACTCATATAATTCTGTACTTCTAAAGTAAGATTTTCTGACCTTTAAGGTGATTGACTGTTCCTGTAGAATTACAATGCAAAGCAGATCCAATGAATCAGTACATTGAGCTAATACATCCATGCTTTCAGTATAGCTAAGTGGCACAGCAACTCAGTTTAAGATTATTTCTTGGTTGTCCGAATCAATGCCACATGCTTGGATGGCCATAATTGCTTTGTGACCACAGGTGATCAGGCTGTCAATTGAAGGAGTCTAGAATGAGAAGTCTAGCAAGCTGCAGTAGGTGCCGAAGTGATTTATAGTCGAACATGAGGCCAATAAGCAAAACACCATATACTAATAGCAATCTTTGTTGTTATATCACTAGATACATTGTATTTGCTTTAGGATGGTACAGTGGCTTAGGGGACTGAAAATAAACATGCAGTCGAAGCACTAAAATGAGAAGAAAAAAGACCAGGCCATGTTCCATTGATACAGGGATGGTTCAGCTGGCCAATCAATGCTTGGTTTAAGCTATCAAACATTGAAATCTACAAGTGCATTGTGGAGTACCAATAACCTTGTTGACATGCCACATTTTTCACATGCTCATTGCTGCTCACTCTGAAAATAGCATCACTCGAAAGCTTTTCGGTCAATGCCATTGTCATGCATGTCTTGCTTGACAGAACAGACCTTGTGTATATTATTTTTACTTCACCTTGTGACTGTTGCTGCAGGGTGGTTTTCTACATTACAACTGAACTCATAGACTAGGAAACTAAACTCCAGAGGACGTCATGTGAATCCAGGACTCCCAGTGGCTGCGGGATTGTTTTACCCAATATGAGTCCTCGTTTCACGTGACGTCATCTGGATTTTAGTTTCCAAGTCTATGAAATCTGCTGTTTAGGCAAATGCACCAAATATAGTGTTGTGTTATAACTAGATTAGGTGATACTTAATGCGTGTACAAGATGGATTGTGTTAGACAGCTGAATAGAGACATATGGGTAAGATACAAAAGAGTTTAGAACTGCACTGCTAATCTTGGTGTAGCTTGCCCTATATATAGAGCTGAGATGTTTGCAATGATATTTTGCAAATCTGATAAACGCTGTGTACTGTCTTTATGCCTTACAGCCAAATTCATAGGGTTAGACACCAATGTCTTAGATTTTGAATCTTAACTCTCCTGAGGACGTCACGTCAATTCATGATTCTCATTGGTTAAAGCAATCCCTAAGCCAATGAGAGTCGTACATTCACATGACGTCGTCTGGAGTTTACGTAACGTAGCTTCCAAGTCTATGAAACTTGTTTCCAACTCTATGAATTTGGCTGTATATAAAGTGCAGTAGCTTTTCCATCCACATACTGTAATGCTGTATGCCCTTCAGATTGGTATTCACAAGTGGTGTGCTCCAGGTGCGCAAATGAGGAATTGTTCTTTTGCCCTTTAAAAAGGAAACTGGGAGGAGGAAGGGAGGGCTATATTTGGTTCAATGTCCTCCTCATTCAGTCATCGGGGTAGCTTTGCTGATACTCAAGCAGGTCTGGGCTGGGCTGGCCATGTGAATAAGAGCATCATCCTTAAGGTGCCAAAATGATTCACAGACATTAGTCCACAACTCCCTCAGTCAGTTGGGTGTGTTTATTGGGCTCTGTTAGTAGCGCTTCATCTGCTCCACATCCAATAATGGCTTTGACCACTTCCTGGGTATGACTGGCCTGCGATTCATAACATCCAGTGCCCATCTTGGAGTCACATTACAGCTGAGCTCATATAGAGATAGGAGCCCATGCAACAAGGTCACCACTCTCTCTATCTCTCATTCTTTCTTGGAGAAATGATACGATAATGAAGGCAATTCCATTAGCTATGTAACCTTCGTAACTGCATCCCAAAACTCCACATGTAGCAGACAATGTGCCAACTTGCCAAGATGCCCATGCTGACGAGTTAATTCATGCTCCCCTGATTAGTTTTCCTGCCTCCCTGATCATATTGCAGTCCCTGCTGCAGGGAGTTTTATTACTTCGTGACCGATTTCATTAAAATGACTCTTCATAATAATAAAACAGTCGTTCCAATTAGGTCTTATAATTTGGGCTAAGCTAATTAACAATTAAATAGAGAGTGTAATGCAGATTTAAGTGTACCAAGCAAGAAATCACATATTTATATTGCCGCACCTGTACACTACAACAACAACAACTACAACAACCAGAATTCGATTTATATTGTTTAAAGTTAAGAATAATAAGTTACATTGTTGCTGTAGAAACTTTGCACCATCTTAAGAAGCCATATCCAGGGTTGAATCTGTTTATTATCTACAAAACGTAGTACATATGGGTCTTCAGGAGTTGCATGGTGTTAAATACAACTTATACATGATGCACACTTCATGATCTCTCTGGTCAGCATATGGAGAGTGATAGTTAACCAATACTTTCAGGTTAAAATCAAGACATAAAGATATTCCTCCCTGGCATATCACCTTGTGCTAGCTATGGTGATTAGTGATTACAAAAAGCTAGGATTGCTCATGTCAAAGACACACTAATCCAATCATGGCAACTTGGCAAGCACTTGTGTTGTCAGCTAAAGCTGCTTTGCTTGGTTCCCTTTAGTTTTCCATCTTTTCCACTACCATTCATATTCTCTTCATAATCCTGTCAGACTGCCAGCATAACCTTAATCTGGCTCCTTGTTTGTTTTGAGCCTTATTGAATATGGCAGAAATTAGCAGATACGCACTTATGTCTATGCACTTCTTATGTGCTCTAAGAAAGCACATAAGTACAAAGCGGTTTGCGAGTAGACAATCCTACATTTTTGCGACATATGATTTCTCAGTTACCTTTCCTGCTAAAAGAAGTTGCTAAAACTAGTAAAGTAAGGCGATAAAAGTTACACAAATATTCAAAGAAATAAAAGAAATTGGTAACTAGCTCTGTTCTATTTTATTTTCTTATTTATTTATTTTTTTGTGTGTATTGTGTCATTCTAATGCTATTGGCCAGCTCTCTGCTCTCGTGACTAAATATTGTATCTCAGGTAATTACAAATAGAGTTTAATGGTAATTGGTATGTCAATCTACATGTCTTATTACGTAAGCCCACTACAATACATGCACTTGAATTACCAAACCTCCCCACTCCCCCTCCCCGGCCGGGGCACAAAATTAAAAACCTTTTTGCATCCGTGATGGCCTGCATTATAATGTATTGAATTTAAAATGTTGTGCTATTAATTGCAAATGTTTGTCCTATTTTAAAAAATATCAACAAGCGAAATGTTGCCACTGCCCTTGCATTTTGTCCATATGTTCAGTCACAGTTCAAAAAGGTCACTTGCTCTCTGAGGTCATGTGACTAGCCATTCAGATGGCAACAAACCCATTAATTATCCATTATTACACACAGATGCCACTGCCCTAGAATTATTTGACAATTTTAACTTCTTAGGAATAGTTTTCAATAGATATATGAAATGGGGCATTCATACTGATAAAATAGCCAGTCAGCATACACTCAAAATTATATACAATTCTTTATTAAATTCACATGTGCACTATGGTCTCCTATGCTGAGGCTATTGAAAAAAGTTTTAACAGGCTGTTAAAGCTACAAAAGAAAACCTTCAAAACGATTACCAACTCTGGATATAACACAGCCACCTTTAAGAAACATTAGCTACTATCAATAATAGATACATATACAAGAAACTTTTTTTAATGTTTCTTTATAAGTTAACCAAAAATCTCCTCCCAGATTATTTGTCTCCATATTCAAAATAATACATCAGTAAGAAACCCATAATTTCAATAAAAGAAATAGACTATACCTAACGCATGAAATGAAACATAAATTGTTTTGGTCTTGATTTCTTTCAATGTGTCATTTATTTTTTGTAATTAATACCTGATAGATTCATTAGCTTACACATATTTTGTGTGCCTTGATCAAATAAGGTGTTTTTCAGTCATTTGATGAAGTTTTAGTTAATAGTAATTTTGACAGACAGTGGAGCTTTAAGCCAGTTGGTTTTACACCGCAGTTTTATAGAGATAGTGATGCATTGTACAATATTTATATATTTCAGTATTATTCTGCACTGAATCTAAATTTTCTCAGAATGTGTTGGTGTGCTTTCCCTATTTAAAGTGTATGAAGGTGCCATAAATATCTTTTGTAATTCTACAATATAGCTATATTAAATAGACTTATTCAACAGATCTATATATAAACATAGTCTGCTATTCTTAAACAAAACCAGCTCTGAAAACGTCTGGTAATCAGCTTCCTGGGATCTTTGCAAACGGGTTTTGACGTACGCCAGTCTCCAATCTCAGTTATTCTGGGATTTTAATGTGATTTTAATGTGATTTAATTGCTACTTTTTATCGCCATGGCAACAAGTTTGTCTTGTGCGGAAGACGAATCTGATTTAGCTTGTTCGAGTTTTTCTTGTTTGCACAAAACACAGCATTGTCCTTGCCAAGTGGAAGTGTTGTCCTTAAACAGATTCACCACGTTTTATGGGAACCAGAAATTTCATTTTGTTTAAGTGTTGTTTGCAGAGTTTAATAAAACTTTGAATATTTCAGTTTACGGAGGATGATACTGGAATTTGAGAGGGGTTAGGATACAGCTATTACTGGAAAACTCTGAAATCTGCAGCTTTGTCACCTATGCGTTGGTGTTTCTGCCTTTGTCCATTTTCGGGGCATTATTAAACGTATAAGCGCCATGGCCAAAAAGAACATTTAGATTAGAAGTGACAGAAACCTTCAAAAGTTAGTTTTGTAAGTAAACAGTTCCCATTGATATCATTTTTGACATAGTCGAGCAGTTGTCGAAGCCATTTCTTTTCATTTTGGTTTTGGTTCTCTGATCCAGAGTATGAATATGTACACCGGAAACCTGATGAAACCAATAGAAATAAGCTGTTACTGCAGTTTTTTTAAATCCTTTCTATGCGGAGTGTTGTGTTCGGGAGGGAATTAAAGGTCATCTTTGTGCTTCTGAAATGAGAGTCAGTTTCCACATAATACGCATGCAGGTGTTTCTACCTCGTATGTTTGTCTAAAACATACGATGCATTGTCATTTATCTCTTTGCTTAGAGCATGGTTACTTCTACAAATGCAGAACACTGTAAGGGTATGTTACTCCTGTGATTACCCATGTTGGGTTAAAATGCTATGTTTGTGTTAGCATCTTATCCACATTTGGTTTATAAGTAGTATTTTCTACTAGATATTACCTTTATGTTGTAGCACTTAAATGATGGAGGTGATCCCCGATAATTGGGTAAAATGCTCTGTGTGGTTATTGGATCTTCACTGAATTTGTAGTTGTATATTTCTACAGGAGCTAGCCTGCAATCATGATCCAACATTTATGGTTGCCTTTGGCCCTTTGGGATATTACTCCCGTGATGGGGTAAAATGCTATAATTTCTCTTTGGTTGATTGGATCCTCATTGAATTTGGTTTGTGTACTCTTCTGGGCAATACTAATATATAATAGCACTTTATTTCCCTTATGGGAGTAAAATCAAAGCTCCATTTGGCGCTAATTTCGCTGGCAAACTTTTTAAACTGGGAGGACAAGCCATTATATTGCAAAACCATATTTCTGAAAGTTCATATATGTACAGTATTCTATAATACAGCATGACGCCATAACTGACATTTGTTTTTGTCAAGTATCAAAATTGAATGGGTTGCTTCTTCACCACAACCACTTCAGTTGACAGTAATGAAGGAGGGCACAATTCTTATTTTTCATATACTTTGTCAGATACAATTACACTGCTCTTGGTAGCCTACATTTTACAGCCAGTTTGAATTTGACAAATCTTCAAAGATTGAGAATACAAATATACAACAAATAATATGTAGATTTATTATATTTGTTATATAAATAACCATTATTGAATTATGTGACAATGGTTAGGTGCCATATTGGCAACCATATTGTATTTACATTTTACCCCCTATAATGGCTTTTCTAAATCCACGGAGCACGTGGTTCAACGAATAATGACGGAAATATGGATTATTTGACAATGTGTAAAGATTATAGCCTGATAAGTCAATAGTGGCCGCTTTGAACCACAATATTTACAAATGAACTCAGTGATTAGCAACAATGTCATATGATATTTGATTTTGAGTTTCCGAAATTTTTGTAAATATCTGGATCAGTAGAAACTGGTCGGTTAAATGCCTAATGGATCCAAAGGAACCATTTTAGCTATTTTGGCCGCCATCTTGGATTTTACCTTCACCATAAAACTTTTTTTTTTGGAGCTTATGCCCATTAATAAGAGCACAAAAAATCTCATAGCTTTGTCCACCCACTCTGTATCGATTTTCATGCCAAGAGCCTCCACTATTACCTGTGACAGGCAATTTGTATTATTTGTTATCATTGGTGTTATTATTGTTGGTAGAACTAGAGAAATTGCAGACATGACTAGAAAAATGGCAGACATGACTAGAGAAATGGCAGACATGACTAGAGAAATTGCAGACAGTCTTCCATTACCTGTCTGAATACTTTGCAGTTGATTTTGCAAGAAATTGTCGTCATTCGAGCGGAATGAATTGGACATATAAATTGGCCAGTAAATTGGAACTTGCGCCCTAAGGACCTATGTCACTTCATTAATATTGTTCTGTCGTCTTCATTTGTGTTACTGAAGCAATCATTGCCTACTATGCTATGTTCATACTAAGGTTTCAACTTCAGCTTGTCCAATAACTAATTTCTAAACGAGGCCTATACGTTGTTATTCCTTGCCTAAACATTTTCCATTTTGTTAGGGCATCAGAAACATGGTACAGTGTATGATATTTTTCAATCTTGGGTGGAGTTAGAGTACGACATTTTGGTTCACACTAATAGCTTTCACTTACTAATGTCACACTGGTCAACATGCTCTTGTAAACATAAGTTAGCTTTACTTTGAATTGTCATCTTTGGTGTACTTTTTATGATGTGTGTTATATAGTTGCTTAGGTATGTTGTCAGCCTATACAGGGTGTGGCCAAAAAACAACACCTATCTCTTTTGCTATTATCTCAATTGACAGTCATCACATGCAACTGCAACTATATAATAATAATATAATAATAGATAAATAAATTTGTATAGTACCTGTTTCAGAAATGATTTCTGCTCACCGGTGCTTGGATTACAAAAGCCAGTCATCGGCAGTTCTGAATAGATGACTTTTTAACTTTCTCTTAAATTCATCATTGTTGGATATCCGTTTGATATCTTCAGGTAATTTATTCCAGAGGTGAGTAGCAATGCATGAGAAAGCGCGAACCCAAATTTGTTTGTGGACTGAGTTTGGAGGAGCAAGTTATTGCCATTGCTTCTGAGATTTATTGTTTGCTGAGGCTGTTTTCTAAAAGATTTTATATGTAAGATGATGCCTCATCATTGAGAGCTTTCCAAGTCATGTTGAGAAGTTTGAATAAATTCTGGAACTAATTGGTAGCCAGTGAAGTTCTATCCTGATGTGAGTAGTTCAATCATGTTTCCTCAGTCTTTCTATCAATCTCGCCGCTAGGTCTGGGCTACCTGTAATTTTCTTAAATATTTCCCATTTATACCATACAAGAGAGCATTTTCAGTCCAAATGAGGTGTCACTATAGCATTCACAGCACTTTTGGTGTCTTCCTTATTCAAACTCTTCCCTATCACTGAGATGTTCAGGAATGCCTTTTTGCACATGTAGTTCACATGAGATTCCATTGTAACTTGTCAAACATGACTCCAAGGTTTTTAACCTTGTCTGTTGATTTGATAGTAGCATCCTGAACTTGAATTGAGTTCATTTTAATTTTACTTAGTTGCTGTGGCCTACCGATAAGTATGAACTCTGTTGTTGCATAGCTTGTTATCTACCAAACATTTTCTGATGTCATCCATACATTTTTCAATCTTTGTGAATGAATTCTCTTGGTTGAGAAGGGTGTCCAGCTTAAATTACAAAATTAATTGTTCATCATCAGCATATTTAGAGTTTTTATTTATTTTTAACAATATACATCATTTCTAATCAGAGACACCATGTTTGACTGCAATATTACTCGAAGGAGCAATATAAGAGTTGAACAATATTCGACCTAATTCTTTTTCATTTGGTCATATACCCCCTTTGCTTGCCATAAAAATGTTTGACAGTTATATACTTCCCATTCTAGAATATAATAGTGTACTATGGTCACAAAATTCCCCTATTTCTGAAATAGAGAAAGTGCAATTAGGTTACCTGAAGAATGTATTAAATGTACGAAAACAAACCCCTTCCTTAGCTGTGTATGCAGAAACAGGACGATTTACACTTCACATCAGACAAAAACTTGCTACAGTAAACTACTGGGCAAGACTTCAGACAATGCCTAATAGTGAAATATTAAATAAGTGCTTGAAAATACAAGAAAAACTACACACAAATGGTCAGAGAAACTGGTACACTAAAGTAAAGCATATCATCTCTGAAGCAAACATAATTAATTGGCAAGCTCTAGAACCCAGCGTACTGACAAATAAGATAAAACTAGTACTTTATGACAATGAAAAGGATAGAATTCTTCATGAAATAAATGACACAAACGCCCAACCTAAACTTAGGACCTATAAAACATTTAAAACCAGCTACTGCATTGAGCCATACCTACTGTTAAATCTGCCCAAAAAAACATACAGTAATATAGCAAGATTCAGAGTTAGCTCCCACAATCTTAAAATTGAAACTGGTAGACATGAATCCCCAAAAATTCCTTTGCATGAGAGAATATGTGAATATTGTGACAGTGGTGAAATAGAAGATGAATCTCACTGCTTACTGACATGTAATAAAAATGAAATACCAAGGCTAGAATTACTTAATATAGCAACAGATAGTATACCTAATTTTCATGACCTAGAAAAATCTCAACAATTCCAAGCCCTATTGTCATGTAAGAATCCAGAAGTGCTAAAGGCATTAGGCAACTTTCTAAATAGAGTTTTTTCATAATGTTAATTCAGTATTGGTGCCCCCCTTCCACTAGACAGGGAACCTTTCAATTCAAACACCCCATGATGACAATCTCAGAGGTCAGCGCAATGTTGCTCTGAAGATTCCACTCATTGACCCAGCCCATGGACACCCCCTTTCACCATTTCAGAGGTCAGCGCAATGCTGCTCTGAAGACCCCACCCACTGACCCAACCCATGGACACCTTCTTTTGCCATTTTAACTGACTTTTTATTCAAATTTGTTTTGAAATCATTACAGTATTACCCACTTGAAGTATTGACCTGTACAGTATTAACTCTCATTTTTATATTCATGTATGTATATGTAAACAAAACTGGAACCGACTTTATCAAGTAAATATTTAGAAATACTGGTAGATTATAGATTGTATATATAGTAGATGTAGACACTAGACCTGTTTTTGTCATGTTGTATATTTGTTTGTTTTGTAATGTTGTATGACACATGTATCAATTCCTGATATCAGGCTTGTCAATAAAACGATATATATATATATTAATCACAACTGATTGTATTCTGTTGAACAAGTAAGAAGTGAACCATTTTAGAGCTGTGCCTTTGATGCCATACTTTTTGCTCAATCGTTCGAGAAGAATTTCATGTTCAATTGTATCAAAGGCTGCTGATAGGTCAAGCATGACAAGCATGACTTCTTATATATATATATATATATATATAGAATTTTATGGACCGCAGAGCATCAAAAAGATACATGTGTCATAAAAAAGTAAAATACAAGGATAAAAATAAAAATATACATATATATATAATGATTAAGTAAAATAAAAGAACAATTTACATGAACATAATTTAGTTACATAGTAAAAACATCTATATGATAATTATGTACAACTATAAGCATATGAAAAAAAACCAGGCACCATCAGGGCAATTAGCAGGAATCAATGCACCATAGAAGATTAATACTGAATACAAATAAGCAGCAGTGGGTATTTACATATGTACAGATTTAATATCCAGTTATATTGTCTATTTGAGGAACTATACATAATAATAATAACAGTAAAAACAATTACATAAGCATACCAATATATGTACAAATCCTTATTTGGAGCAACAATAAATGAAATAAACAAGCATATCAACAACCAAATATATTTACAAACAAACAATCAAGCATGCACCAGGCAACCACATATCAAACCATGTGAGTCCGCATGTCCAGTGCCTATAGTTACCCTTGACCATGTGGTGAACTTTATGAATGAAATTGTACATTAAACGATATTATCAGTTTTTAGGACTATGTTTAAGAATTTACCTAATGCATCAATCAGTTCTGAGTTTTTATTAATCATTATTTTTAAAAAATGTTCTTTGGGGTGAAAGATAGTGGTCTTCAATATGTTTGTAAGCTGCTTGGTAGAGATCCATTCTAGCCATTTCCCAATTTCTACAAATTATCAAACAATGAAACTCATCTTCAGTGTCATTTGTGTCGCATCTTTTACAAATGCGCTCTTCAGCTACTACATCAGGTCTCTTGTGTCTACCTAATTCTATATGGAGATTATGAGAACTCAGTCTAAATCTGGCTATACTACGATAAAGATACTTAGGTAGGTTGTAATTTAAATAAGATTCTAGACACAGTTCCTTCTTAAAGAGTTTGTAAATTCTAAGCTTAGGATTTTTTACATTGTCATTAATATCCATTAACATCTTGCTTTGTGCATGTTCATACAACTTAGTGATAATTGAAGCTGGGATTTCATCATCATTAATGTTTAAGCTATCTGTAACCTGATGTATCCTAGTTAGCCAGCATGGCTGATTGTTGCGATAAAGGGATACTTGAACGTCATAGCATTTGCGTAATAATAAGGGGCAATTTTCAGATTTTAACCTATCCCAGTATTTAATAGCAGAAGCTTGCCATCTATATATCAATGGGAATCTGCCCGTATCTGCTAGTACAGCAAAAGATGATGTTTGGTTTCTCACACCTAATAGGTTCTTAAGGAATTTGAGCTGTATTCTTTTCAATACGTCTATCTCTTTATTTGGAAACCAGATTTTACTATAATAGTCCAAAATTGGCAAAATGTGTGTATCAAACGTTTTAAGGCTTATTTTAGGTGGCACCTGTTGAATTAACTGGCCCATCCTTCTGAATATCATGCGATCATTTCCAAAATAAATGGAGGTTCAAATAGTCCCTCTGAAATGCCATTATATTTCTGTGTTTCAATCTTGCCCGAACAAAACTGGAACCAACTTTCTTATCATCTGATACCATAATATATATATGAATGTATAGAAATGTACAGAAAACACTCAGGGAGGATTCTGTGCAATTTTCCTTGGCCTCAGAGGTGTATTAAATAAGAAATCTCTTATTTGTACAACTAGAGACACCTTGCAAGCAGACAGTAATCTGACCGTGACATGTGTCACTCAGAATAAGCCCTGCGGAATGCACTCTCTCAGTAATTCAAATAAAGATCTTGTCTGACATTATAAGATAAAAAGTATCACAATGACTAATTGCTTATTCCCCTGAATAAATGTGGCACAACTTTAAAAAACCTCTTAAGCATTTAAGTAAACTAGCGCTATCCTGAAAAAGAAGATGCCTGGTGCTAGTTTTTAGGCCGCAAGCTAAAGATGCTAGCTATAGTACTTTATAGTTAATCTAGTGTAATTAACTAACAATTCTGCCTTATACGCCAGCAATTAACGTGTGAATTAACATATAAGTGTGGGATGGTAACTAATTTAGGAAATTGTACGTGTTCGAGTACAAACCATCAAAGCAATTTGACGGTGTTTTAGTCATACTTCTATTGGTTATGATACAATGAACAGAACTTGATGCGTATGAAATTACGAATGAAGTCGTCAAATTTATGTGAGAAATAAAGGCTGGTTACGAGAAAGAGAATAGAACCATGTTTGTTACGCAGAATTTTAAAAGAATAGAATATGAGCTAATATGATATATGCATTTAAACGCACGTCATCTGGGGTACATTCTCAAGTCAAAATTATTTTGATAGTATGGAAAAACGTGTTATCATTCCTTCCAAAATGTAATTTCAACACCATTGCATGAAAACCTCTTCCATGGAAGAACTGAGCGGATCTTTCTTAAACCACTGCATCACTCAACCCAGGTGCAAATGGGTACTTGGCTACAGGCATTGATGGCAATTGTAGAGTGCTTGGCCTGTGTGCGCTGGTTATAGCAGCCAGGCTGTATACTGCCCGGGGAGTTGAGAAAGGCTCATGCTTGAACAGGCATCGGAAGGGTGTAATTGTTATTGTAAATTCGGTTGAGACTGCTTGAGTGGTATAACACATTGTAAACTATAACATTTGTTTATGCTTTATTCAACCATGATGGTGGTAAATAGTATATTTAACCATTGCAAATGGATGTGTGTTTTGTGGAAACACCTGCAAAAAGGTATTTTTTTTACCTCAATATTTTATATGCAGCCACAAATACTATGTAGTTTTAAGGATTGAAATAAAATTATAAGACAGTGTCAGAAAATTTAGTACACTTTAGTTCTGAAAAAGCATAGCTTTACTTTTATTTATATTTAGGGACACTTTTCAAGTTCAAGTTTATTAGTTTTTTTCATCACATGGTACAATTATTACAATGATTATGAATGATTTATGTAATTATGGCTTTGGTTAATTGTCATTTGTAATAACTGATGTGATGTTACTTTTAACCAATGTTATTTTATTTAGCTCGTTAATTATTTTGTCACTCAAGTTATTTTTGCTACTGGATAGGTTTATAAAAGTTTTTAAAGAAGTGAATAGGGTGGTTTCGTCAGCATATATAACTGGTTGGAAAAGATTGCTAGCCATTGGTAGATCATTAATATAAATTATGAAAAGGAGTGGGCAAAGAATTGAGCCTTGGGGGACACCTGTTATGATTATTAGATTTTCAGATATATTTTCACTGTATTCTACATATTGAGATCTATATTTGTAAATAAGCTTCAAATAATTTAAGTGATGTTCCTGTTATCCATAATATGAAGTTTATCTAATAATATTTTATGGTCTAGAGTATCAAAAGCTTTAAATAGATCGGGAATTTCACCTTTATCTATTGTATTAGTAAGTCTAACAATTAATTCCGATAGTGCTAATTCTGTAGTGTTCTTTTCGAAAACCATATTGACCTGGAAAATAGTTTTAATTCGCTAAAATGTTCTTGTAATTGTATATGTACAACTCTCTCTACTTCTTTTGAAAGGATATAGGTCTATAGTTATTAACATTGACTTATTATCTTTTTTATATGTTGGTATTACTTTTGCTACTTTTAGTTCATCAGGGAATATTCCTGTAGTTAAAATGTTATAGATTATTATGGTAAGTGGATACGACAATTTCATATTTCATATCTTTTAATAGTTTGTTGGATATTTGATCTATTCCTGAACTAGTTTTTGGTTTAAAATGTTCTATTATTTTGATGATGTTTTCTTCATCTGTTGTTTTTAAATTGAAGTTTTGCCTGCAAGGATTATTTAGGAAGTCAGTGTAGGATTTAATTTGTGGAATAATTATTGAAGATGCCAAGCTAGGTCCAATAGTTTTAAATAATTCATTGAAGCGCTGTGAAATTTATTTTGCATCTGTAATTTTTAAATGGTTTACAGTGAAATATTCTTGATTGGAGGTATCTTTACTGTATTTATTCATAATATCACCTATAGTAGCCCATGTTTGCTTCATATCATTTTTTAATTTAAGAAAACATGATTTAAAGTAAAAACAAATTCTTTCTCTGATGCATTGTTTTAATATTCTGTTGTACATACGTTCGCAGTTTGTTTGACACTGCATGTATGCAACAGTATTTATATTAAGACTATTTAATTTAGTGTACAATTTATCTCTTTTTCCTAATAGGTTTAATTATGCCAAAAGTTACCCATTTTGCCTTTTTATGTTCATACTTCTTAAAAAGGACAATTTTACATGGGGAATTTCTATCATAATTTTCCTTAATTATTCTTCTCATTGTGTTATAGCTATTGTTAGGATCAGATGTATTTTTGAACTTGTATTGGGCTTCAATGTCAGCTTTGAAATTCCGATGACTTTCATAATTAGATTATCATATTTTTAAGTACTTTTTAGTCTAATGAATACAATTCAAGAAGTCTAATGCAACAAAATATGGTAGATGATCTGATAAATTACTCTTTAATATCCATGAAGTGGTGTTTAAATAGTCGCTTGAAAGTGTTATATATTAAAGTTCCATTATTGTTATATCCTAATCTTGTTGGAATGGAAATTTGCGGCAGAAATCCATTTGAAATAAAAGTTTCTAAAAAAGTATTTATTACGTGTTTATCTCTGTACTTTAAAAGATCTAAATAACCTGAAATTGTTGCTTCACATTGATTTTGTTGTAATCTTACTTGTATTGCATCTAATTCTTTAATTTAACAATTTTGAATATTGTCCCTGGGTGGTCTGTAAATATTTCCTATTATTAAGGATTTGCTTAGTCTATTTAATGTAACTAAATTTAAATTTACTTTAATAAACAGACCATCCCAAATGTCTGGATTAAGAAAAGTTATTATCTAGATAGATCATATATTGCCTTAAATTTTATATTAGCATTTTTGTATATTTCAAGATATATCTTAATTTGGTCATACTTAGCTGGTAGAGATTGACAGTTTAAACTAATTATCGTGAAATGTTTCAATTTTTTTTGTGACAGTATTTCAATTGCAGTTTCTATATCATAGTAAGGAGAATGTGTAAGAAATTAGGAAATTCTTCATCACCAATATTTTCCGTTTCATTATTTTCAATTAAATCCACGAGTGATGCCATTATTGAAGGATGGAGTTGAGCCTTATGCGTTGATGATATGGAAAAGTATGCCCAATGGTTGCCCTGAAAAAATATTTGGAGAGACATATTTGGCACAACGCATTTAATGAAAGAAGAAATAGATGAGTCAATAAAGAAATCATAATTGCAGAAGTTTCTAGAGAGAAAGATATAAAATGAGAGAAGAAAAAAAAAGCACTCATAAAAACGATGACATGAGAAAACAGTATACTTGTATTATTGATATTATTATATTGAATGATGGTATTGTTGTCACTTGTACTACTTTTTTAGCACCCACTGCTGTTTATGGCCAGCCCAATTAAGACAGAGATGAATGGCAGTAAGGGCAAATGAATGCCTCGAGTCGTTTGTGTCTTCCAAGGCCTTTATTGCAATGTCACGATTGATAGGGAATATTTTCCACAGGTTCTATTAAAAGTTTCTCTCTTCTAATGATGCTGCGGCTCATGTGTGTCCTGTCAATTTGGCTCAGCATCCAGTAATGACAAACCCCATGCTAATCTCATTATTATTATGTTGACGACTGAAGAGGGTTATGTGTTGTAAAATAATTATTGTTTTGGAGCTAGAATCTGTCAGCTTCACGACCTACTAAGGTCAACAGGCAATTAGGACCAAAACATTTAGTCCCGAATACTTACTCAACACTGTTGGTTCCTCAGTAAATTATACAAATATACTTTTTTTTTTTTTAGCCCGGACAGGATAAATTTATTTATTAATACATTCAGAGATATCATGGTCTAGTGGTAAGTTGCACACCTGCAAACCGCAAGGTTGTAGGTTTGAGCCCCTGCCACAGGATGGAGGAACTGTGTACTCCCCAGTAAGTTGAGAAAGGCTCATGCTTGAACAGAACTCAGAACTCGTATAACAATTTATTCAAATATCACACATTAAAATATATACATTCAGGTCTGCTGGCCGGTTCAGTGATATAATCAATTTTTTTTGTAATTTTGCTAACAACATGTAGGAAACGAATAAGAGGAAGAAGAAAAAAAGATGATCTGTATAATATAATATACTAAGTGGGATGAACCAATTCATATCTATATATCGGTCTAGCTGTCTATTCTAACAGTGATCTTTCTGTTGAGGTCTTCTTTGCCTAGAAGTTGACGCATCTTCGGTGGCTTCTAAGTTCACCAACTAGTCTCTTTGGTGAATTTTTGCCTTCTGAAATAGACAGTGTAGTTCAGTGTAAATGGCAGCTGCAATGGTGTCACGATCAAGGGTCAACCCCCTACCTTTAGGAATCCAACGTGGTGTCAACCTGGGAGCAGCCTCAATGGAAAGTAATAGATGATTCCAGACAGAAAGTCATGGGGCACAGGCTCTATGAGGTGAATCTAAAGAAGATTGCAAAGGGAGAGTATTATGCAATGGCAGGGGCTGTATCTGAAACATCTCAAATTTCAACAGCTAAACTCGAAGTTACACCACAGAACTCATAACTCTTGGCTAATGTATTCTTTACTAATGGCACGTACTCATTTGACAGTGAAATCCTACATTTTTCATATTACATCGTATATATCCATGTTCATGTTCATGTGATGTGACTAACATCTTAATCTCATATAATAACGTATATCAATAAGAGCCTTCTTGTAATTTGTTAGTCGGACAACAAGACCTAAACTGTGTGTTTTGAGTTTCTGTTTATAATTATAAAGAACTTATTGTAAACCATTATATATATATAGAAGTTTAATTTTAGTCTATTGACATCTCAGTTCTGCATACAATTTGCAATCGAGTCCTAATTCTTGCTGATGCGCTCATAGGAAGTTCTTGACACGCGTTTTCCTGTTCGTCTAAGCCTCCTAACTGATTTTCATTTCAGAGGATTCATTCCTGGGGTAGGATTTACTCTCTCTAAATACATAACCTTGCT